>LOEQ01005890.1:81400-117413 GCA_001685075.1 Bramus lutescens | reverse complement strand
AATACAATCTGTGTGTTGTTATTTCGGGGTATAAGCTAGCCATGCGGGAGCTGGTCCGGACGAAAAGCAGGCCCATACTCTCTTTCACTACAATGAACAGTTTGTAAATAAATGCAAAATAAGATTGTTTTCATTGTTGTTCTTTTCCCTTGGGGAATGAAAATGAAGCTCATCAGGCCTTCTAACCATTAAGTGGCAAAATGACAGGAGTCACTGCTCACTGTGTTGATTAGTGCAACCTGTCAACTCTGCAGGCTCAGAATTACCCGGGAGCCTGGGGGAGGGATACTTATGGGATTGCCTTGATTGTGTGTTAATTCCTGTGGGAAGAGTGCCCACATGTGGCACCTTCATGGGAGTGGGATCCTAGATTACATCAATAAAGACAGGGGACCGAGCAGTGAGATGGCACTTATGCTTTACTTCCTGAGTGTGGTTACGATGTGACACACCACTTCAAGCTCCCGCTGCCTTGACCTACCTTCTATACTGGACTGTGCTTTGAACTGTGACCCAGAATAAATCGTTTTTCCTTTAAGTTGTTTTTCTCACAGCAATAGGAAATGGTATGAAAGGCGCTCACACGTAGTTTCCTGAAAATAAGGATAACGAACATGAATTGAACAGTGATTTGTTTTTCTCTGATAGATGCATGGATGCGCTTGCCTTATTACCCTCAGTAAGAGTGCCTAGGGTACCATGTTAAGGGCAATTAATCCAAAATTTTCGCAGAAATTAATAAACTTATTTTTTAACAAGCAAATGGCCAGTGCTTCATACTAAAGGACTGATGTAAATAAAACTGCAGTTTATTAATGCCTCATGGTGTAATTTTTAGAAATATCAAAGTTTTTTTTAGATGTGCACTTTAAGCACATTTAAAAGCCATCACATCTGCAATTGTTTCTAACTGCAATGAAAAGAGCTGGCAGCTGGGTTTCTATCAGAGACTCAGCTGCCTTTTCTTTTCTCCAACTGGAGAACCAAAGATAGGGATTACTTTTATAAATATGTAATTATGTTTTTTTTCAGATTCTGATTAATAATTCATCTTCAGCTCCTATAGCATGATGTTTGGAATGTTAAACAACTGAGTGAGTCAAATTTTGATATTTAGGAAGATTAGGGGGAATATTGTGCATAAATTTTAGTTTCCATAGCTACCTCAGAATATTAGTAGAGTCTAATGCGAGACAGATTGGTTTCTCTGACAGAAGCCACGTACCCTTATGTTTCACTCAGGGAAGGTTATGGCTACCTGTGGGTCTGATAATCATATGGACTACATGGTGTAGCTGTGAATCAATGAAACATGCTGGTTTTTAGCAGAAGGTAAAGCACAGTACATTGTGTTTCTGCTTCTGCCTCTTTTAATGCAAAATCTGGTCTACTGTAAAAAGAACTCAGTCCAACAGCAGTAAAAGTTAAACCTTAGTGTTCAAACTTTAGTCCTGTCTTTTAAAAAACACAAAAATTACTTTCCTTATATTGCCTTACTGTCTATTGGAATAACACAGACATATTATAAAATTGTCAAATTTGAATGATATGATGTATATACACTTTTGATATGGTGTTAAACATATATTAAGGATAAACTCATTGAACGTTACCAAATAGCACTGCTATTCAAAAAGGGACAAAATAAAATGAAAATGTGTGTCTGTGAGATGAATGTGTATATTGTTAAAAAAACCCTCTGTGACTATTATAAAATATTAATGAAATATTTATTCCAAATTATTATAATAGGAATAATACAATAGGAGAGAGAAGCATTGGCTCAGTTCTGCAGACAGGAAAGCCATGTAAATGAGGAGAGCGAGAGGGCATAGCAAATGAACGAGGAGAAATGGTAACTATGGGCATTCTTGAAAACAGTGCATCGATTACTTTTCTGCTGCTGTGATAAAACACTGTGACCAAAAGCAGCTTATAACAGAAATGCTCTGCTTTGGCATCTTACCCATGAGGTACAATCTATGATGCCGGGGAGGCATGACAACAGGCAGCCTTAATGGAAATGTGGGAGATAGTATTTTCAACTGGAAATATGAGGCAAGAAGAATGCGCTACAAGTGTGGTAAAAGCCATGAACTCTCAAAGCTGACTCCCACTGCAATACCTGCCCCAGCATTGCCTTAAATCCTAAATATTCTCTAACATAACCCAAACACCACTGACCAAATACTGACTAATTAAGAACTCAAATACCTGAGCTTATTGGGGATATGAGGTACATTTCTCATTCAAACCACTGAACTTGGCAAACGGGAGTCTTGCTAATGATGGACCAGGAATTTGGATATTGAGAATAGAATAATGGTCTGTTAAGGGTGGGGTTACCTTTCTAAACTAAATTGCGGGATTCTTTGTGAATTGGATGGGAAGATTCAAAGAGGATGTGGGCTTTATTAGTCTTTGTAGCACTAAAAACATAATCTGAGCCTCACTGGCCTTCTAATGAAGAAATGTATTTAGTTCACATTTCTGCAGCTTCAGGGACATGGCAATGGCATATGTAGGATCTGTGAAAGCCTGAAGGCAGATGCCTTGCAAAGATGAGTACATGTGTGTTGTGGAATATGCCTTTTCACTGTGTGAAGATGTGTCACTGTGATTGGTTTAATAAAGAGCTGCATGGCCAATACCTAGGCAGGAGAGCTTACATGGGACTTCCTGGCAAAGAGAGAAGAAGGGGAGATCTATGCACTTGAGAAATGCCAGAGGACACAGAGAGGAAACAAGATGTGCAAGATGGAAGAGAGATAAAAAAGACACAAGGCAAAATGTAGATTAATATAAACAGGTTAATTTAAGTTATAAAAGCTAGCGGGACAAGCCTAAGCTATAAGCGAAGCATTCATAATTAAAAGAAAGTCTCTGTGTCATTTTTTATGAGCTGGCACTCCAAAGAAACATCTGGCTACACATGTGTGAGAAGGAGCAATCACAAGAGGAGACAGGAAGATCAAAGTGGGAGAATCTCTTCTGCAATAACTTCCTCATGCGACAACTAACTCAGAGTCCCTTAAAAGCTGCTTCAGTTCCTTCCTAGAACAGCACACAAATAACTGAGCTAAGTCCACTGACTTTTACATTTCTCCTATTATACTCAGGAAAAAGCTTTTAAACACATGAGCCACGAGTGATAAACTCAGAAGATCCAACCCATATCAGGGACCAATCCCAAGTCCTCATTGAGAGGAAAATTCACTAAAGAGCATCAAATGGAAAATCCTTGTTGCTTTGTCAGGGTGTGTGTGTGTGTGTGTGTGTGTGTGTGTGTGTGTGTGTAACTAGTAGAAGCACGCTCAGCTATATAATTTGTGGAGTCCAGGACATATAAAATGAGTAATCTTGTTAAATATTGACAATAACTGGAAGATCAACAAAAGAGAATTAAACTAGTAAGTTTATCCTATGGCCTGTGTGAATGCCCAGCTGTGTTCCCAAGAAGTTGCTCCAAGGAAGCAGCAAGAGAAAGCATGAAGAGCAACCTTACATAAAAATCCAAAGCAATATATTTTAGTGAAGTTATAACAATAAAGAGTACCAGATAGTTGCTAAGAGCTGGACTATTAGAAGGAAAAGTGAAATAAACACACACAGGGAGACCTATAATACACACAGAAACCTCAAACAGGCTCTAGAACATTTTAGGTGACTACAGGGTATTGATCTTTATTGGACCAGTTTTCAACTGGAATCTTTTTGTGAGACTTTCTATATTTTAAGACAATAGAAAGCTAGGCAGACCTCTTGTATCTTATTCTTTCTTACCCTCTTTCATCTTTCCTTTGAATGCCAAACAGAGTGCTCTATTCTTGGCCAGGTTAACGTGGGTAGACATTCAGATGCTACCAGAGGCTGTAGCAGATGAACCCCTCAATGCTGTAGAACTTTGAAGATGACCATAAAATTTTCACTTGGATTGACATGGGGTGTGTGTGTGTGTGTGTGTGTGTGTGTGTGTGTGTGTGTGTGTGTNCTCTCTCTCTCTCTCTGTGTGTGTGTGTGTGTGTGTGTGTGTATGTGTGTGTGTGTGTGCTTGCATGTTTTTGTGTTTTCAGGTACCTGCAGAACAAGAAGGGAACATAAGATCCCTTTGAACTGGAGTTAGACATGGCTGTGAATTGACTGATGTGGTTGCTGGCAACAAAATCCAGATTTTCTGAAAGAGAAGCAGCTCCCTTCATGCTGAGCCACATTTTAAGGTCATTTTCTGTTTCTTACTAAACTTGTCAAATCAGTATTCAAGAAACTCCTTGAAGAACTTTGCTTTTTATCTGTCATAATTAAAATGTTAAATTGGGGAGATCTCTCAGTCAGTAAAACACTTGCTGTCTAAACCCAAGGATCCGAGTTAGGACCCCCAGCACTCAAATAAAAGGATGCAGTTAATCCTATATCTGTAAACCCAATGTTAGAAAAATAAAGGCAGATGGATTCATAGAGTTCACTGGCCAGCTGACTAGCATTATGTACTCCAGGTTTATTGATGGGGAAAGGTAAATTTAATTGTTTCTTTTTATGTATATTTATGAGAAGAGACCATCACTAAAGAGCAAATCAAGGTCTTTTAAAAAGAGATGAGTCTATTGAAAGTACCATTTACGACATAAGCACTTTCGTGGGAGTGTCAAAGAAGAAAGCTCATTGTTTTAGGTCCTGTGGGTACTGTGACTAGTGGCAGAGTGAGAGTCAGCTGGATTAGGTATTGAGGTACACCCTAGGTGGATTAGGTATTTGAAGTACACCCTCAAAGACAACTACGTGAAGAAGATATAAGGGAGCGTCCTCCAGGCAGACCCAGGTTTCAATCAAAGCAACCAACTACAGGAAATTTAGAGAAGAGCCTATGGACATAAGGGATCCGTTTTCTGTGAAGCCAGAATTTCAGAGCCCTCTCTTGCTGATTCCTAGTTTAGTCCAGCCTACTCTCTTCCACTGACTCCTCAGGACTTGAGTACTAATGCTTTCCTCATTGCCCCCAACACATGATACAAAGGCTCCTGTGTTTCATTCTATATTTATCTGGATGCACATGACTTAAGGACTAAGATACAGTTATTGTATAGAGAGCTCTGCGAACCATGTTAAGTCCAGAAGCATGTCAAAACCAAGGCTTGTGTCTGATTTACAGCATCAATCCCTTGGACAGACACTAGTGGAAAGTGCAGGTAAGATCTTGGGCTCTGTGCTCTTGAGTTCTTCTAAATACATCCACCTTGTATATGCTTCTGTGTCTCTCGGTGTCACCTCTTCTTCTGATCCTGTGAGCTTGAAGAAGTAAATGGAGCTGTCTACACCTCTCTCATCTCTTGATCTCATAATTCATTTTTTTTCTCCATGAGACACTGACTCTTCTTCCTTCTGCTTTCTTTATAGAAATGAATCTCTCACTTCCTGTTCTTTCAAGGTGGATGAATCTTCCTTCTCTGTCTTGTGGTGATAAGTCTCTTGTTCTTGTTCAAAACTGAACGGTTCAAAGACTTAAGGATGAACAAGAAATAAAATACATCCCAAATATTTTTCAAAGTGTCATGCTGCCACATACTTTTCTAGAATCCACAATCACACGCAAAACAAAGTACACTTGCTTTACTCAGATTTTACAATCTTTGTACTTATTCTTCCTTTGTTCTTCTATCATTTTTGAATGAATATTTTAGTACTGTGATAGGTTTCTGGCATTTTTGTACATAAATGGGCTAAACGTCATATATAAGAATATGGGGAGACAACAGATATGCTTGTGAATCTAGGCTCTCTCTGTCTGCGCATGAGCCAGTCTTTTATCTGCTCATTCAGGAAGCATGCACATACTTTTTGTTCTGTGGTGCCCTAGCTCAGCCAGACCTCAGTAAGTGTCAACGTTAATGAAGATAATCTCTTAAAAGTCTATGTTCCCCCCCTTTTTTTTGATGAGTTGGGTGGTCGTTTTTTCTGACCTCCAAGTATTTATAAACCATTGTTTTTATAAAATATCATATTCTGTATTAATTTTTGTTGGCATAGAAATTATGTGCTTTGTAAAAGTGTGTATTTGCTTTAATTTTCTCTTCCTTTAATCTTAAAAGATCATTATGTAATTCTCCTTCCCTCTTTTAATAAAAATAATATCCTTATAGCAAGCATTCTCTGATGATATGTTAATTGCACCCCACGGACCATCTTCCCTATGTGCATGAGTTGGAGAGACTGATAGATTTCCCTGTTGGCTGCCCTTTGAGAGGCACACAAACAGAGCTGAGATCACTTTGCTCTCTCCAAGACAGGCCAGATACCTTCCATTGCTGCTCTCTGAGTTGGATACTGGGAATAGACAGCCTCCAGTTCTTTTTAGATTTATTTACCATGATGTCAGAACAATACCAATATTCTAAAGGTTACTAGCTTGATGTAATTCATGATAACTGCACTTGCACCCCAAACACTGTGGATTGGATAAGGAATTCTGAACAGGACACACTACACTGTGGGGTCATCCTGGCTCTGTTCTCAGTCCAGCAGTGCAAAGATATGTATGGTACCCAGAGACAAGAAACGCTTACGAGACTAGGATTTATCACAGGACTGGACATAGCTGTTGTTTTCCTGTGATGGGATAGCATCTTGCTACTTGCCATGGGTGTTCTTTAATGGTGCAAATGGCAGCAGCACTCTTATTCATTCTGGGATTATGAGAGCAGATCACATTAATGACTTCCACTAAAGCAGTTAAATACTGCAGACAAATGAGTAGCCAGGGGCTTCCCCTGTGAGAAGCCCAAAAAGTTGCTTTAGGAAGTGCTAGTTATTAAGGAACTCCCAAGTCAGGATTCCTTGAGAATGAGAGGAATCCTAATGTCCAGAGCAGTTTTAGGCTCCAGGCTGAATTCCATGTGCTTCTTTTGACAGGCACTCTGAACCTCCTTGATGCCACTCATCTGACGAGAGTTTTATATGCTGTCAGTGACCACAGCAACTGTGTGGGTCTGCAGAAGGGTAATGTGGTTTAATTGCTATTTTGAGGGAGGATGCTTGGGGCATGAAGGAAAGGAGGTGTTTTATGAAGAAGAGTTGAGTTGACAGAGGCATAAAGCAAAGTAGATACCCATAAAGGGTGGGGTGGAAATCTCAGCACATCAGTGTGATGATTCCCCAAGCATTTTATACTGAAACATGGACTGATATCACTGGCTTTCCTTTATTTTTATTTTCTTTTTTGCGCTACCTGTGTTTGTGTATGCTATGGATTTTCTCTGATAATATCAGGAGAAATGGTGTGCAGGTTAGGCTTTTTTTTTTAAATCAGCTTGGCACAAGTTGGAGATGTAGAGGAGGTTGAACTTCAACTGAAGAACTGCTCCTATCAAACTGGTCTGTGGGCATGCTTGTGGGGCATTTTCTTGATTAATGACTGATGCGGGGCCAACCAACCCATGGAGGACAGCGCTGTACCTGGACAAATGGTCCTAAGTTGTATTTAAAAAACAAAAAAAACAAGCAAAAAAGCAAGCTAGCAAGCCAATAAATAGCATTTCTCCATGGCCTCTTCTTCAGTTCCAATAGCTAGGTTCTTGTCCTGCCTTTCTTCCCTTTACAACGGACTTTAAATTGTAAGGTGAAATAAGTAAATTCCTCACCAAGTTGATTTTGGTTATACTATTTATTACAGTACCAGGAAAGCAATAACTCATGGTGTCTAACTTTGCTGATGTCTCTTATGTAACAAATGAGAGAAGACTATACATTCTAGGAACAATTTCTTTGTGCAACCCCCATCCTACCAGTGTCAATCTGTGTTAAGTCATGAGCAAACAAGCACGATGTCACAGTTGTGTCCCTGGGAAGTGTCTATCTCTAGCTGCAGAAGAAATCGTGCCTGTTAAGGCACATAATGAATACAGCATATGATCTTGTCTGCAGGAGCTGCACGTTGTGTGTAATAGCTCAGACTGAGCAGGAGCAGGACTCTGAGCCAGGCCTTCACCAGATTCCCACACCAGTTTCCTTGTTGATCAAATGGAAGGCAAGGTAATTTTTTAAGCCTTTTGCTTTAGCTCGCAAAACCACAGGGACAAGGCCACTTTCACCTTTTGTTCTTGACCTCTGCTTCTCTGATTGGTGATGCAAGCTCTTGCAAGCTGAATTTCTTTATTAATTTTTCATTCTCAATTATACGGCTCTAACCTTAACTAGTATTTAGGAAAATAAGCCATATTTTTCTGGGCACCAGTCCCCTCAAGACACCTCTAGCCTGAGAAACCAATGAGGACGAAATCTAGATGGAAACCTGGGTCGTGTTTTCCAAAGTCTAAGCTTGTCCCTCAGTGCATTGACGGGAAATTGTCTAAACATCAAGCAAAATAGCAACTGGGTCCAGTATTTCAAAATCCCACTTTAAAAAAAGGGAAATTTTGCTATTCGTTTCATCTCTATGAAAATGCCATATTTATTAAAAAATTAAATTAAAATGCGTATAGTGATATATAATTGAAATTTGCTGTTTATTTTGCCATGCTTTAAATACATTAGAGTCTTTCGACTCCAACAACCTCGTCAGTTTTTAGGATTAGTTTTAACATCAAAATTTTGTTAATTTTGAAAGACTTTGTAACTTAGGAAGTTCTGGAGGGTGGTAAAGGCAATGATATAATTAAGAATTTGCTTTAAGACTTAAGACAATATGTGAAGAAACTCAAAGGTAATACCCAAGTCCCCTTCAATAAGACTCCATGACCGCGCAATGCCAGATAAGGTAGGGATAAAGTTGTAACATGCAGTTCAGGGACCAAAGAGGAATAACATCCTGATGCAGCTGTTGAGTGAGGTTTCTGTACCACCAGGTCCTGCAGCTGTTTGGTACCAAAGAAATACACAGAGGTCTACATTAATTATAAACTAGTAGCTTGGGCTTCTTATTAACTCTTATAACTTATATTAGCCCATAATACTTGTCTGTGTTAGCTATGTGGTTTGCTACCTTTTTCAGCGAGGCAGTCACATCTTGCTTGCTGTGTGTCTGGCTTCCTCTGTGTCTGGGTGAGGACTGCAGACTGAGCTTCCCTCTTCCCAGAATTCTTATTGCCCTGCCTCTACTTCCTGCCTGGTCACCCTACCCATACTTTCTGCCTGTCTACTGGCCAATCAGTATTTATTTAAAATACAAGTGACAGAGTACAGACCATTGTCCCACAGCACGCAGCTGTTACTGTGTGACAAACATTTGCTTACAATTAAAGAATAAAGTTTTATTAGGACAAGGAAATAAAATCTAAAATACAAGTTTAAACCTGTTTGAGTACTTAGCCTCTGGCTTCATGAAACTTTAACTATGTCTTCTTCATGTCCATCATTTTCACTTGTAGGGCAATATGGTTGGTAATCAATAGAGTGAAAGAAATCTCATACTTTGAATCAGTGCTCAAAAGAGTTGTTATGATGTGAATGATATGGAACTCCTACGTTATTTATTGCTGCAGCTTCATTTTAAACCTCTTGTATATATGTGCATATATGTATGTATGTATCTTTATCTATATCTATATCTATATAACTGTGTGTATACTTACATGAAAACTTTTATAAAGAGCATCGATCATTTTTCAAAAAAGTTGGATATTTAGTTTTCTTTCATTTTATAACATAAATGAGACTTAATCTTGAAAATTCAGTTTCTTTTACAAAGAGAAGTTTCCCTGATGAGAGTGATAACTATACTTATCTGTGGATAAAGGGACAAATACTTACAGTCTAGTTAGGAATTATGATAATTTAGTAAAGTGATGATTGTAGATTCTTGTCCAAGATCCATGACCTCACAAGCTCTTGGTAGTTGTCTAAGTTTCCAGTATCAGGCATAATTTCCTGTTGTTGAGAAGCTCTTAAATCCAATTAGAGAGCTGTTGGTTGGCACCAAAGTATGTGTGCCACTACTGCTCCTTTAGGCGTTGGTTGTTGTTTGAATTCATAAGAGTCAATTACAGAAAACAACAACCAATTGAAAGGCAGAGTTGGGGAGCTCAGTCCTAGTGACTACATCTATAATACAACCCCTGAACCTAAGGCCTCAGAGATCATTGAAGAATGGGGTGGGGCCTAAGACTCTTAAGATCAGGGATTATGCAGTGAATTTGTGACTTTTAGCAACATTGGAAGCTATAATCATAAAATCTTACCAACATGGATACCGAAACATGAACTGAGCATATACAGCACCAGATACTCTAAAATGGACAAGAGAAATACAAGAGGGCCTCAAGCCTACTCAAAGAAATACAGGCCATTAAGGCAGTGCCAAGAGCAGGAGAAATAATCTTCTCTAGAATGAGCACATCAAGTGGCTATCCAATAGAAAGTGGTCAGTGCCGAAAACATTCATACAAGCCACATTATATACTGAACACCTTGAATTTATGCATTTAAAATTGTGTTTATATATTTGTGTAATAACAATTAATGAAAAAAGAGATCTAGAAGGAGTATTTGGAAGGGATTGAAGGGAGGAAAGGGAAGGTGGAAATGATGAAATTATGCTTATTCTAAAAGAAAATCAAAGAGAATACCAGTTCCTACTTTTTATCAGCTCATCTCTTTCATCTTTCAGGATTTAGACCAAGCACTGAAACCCTATACCATAAACCATAAACAGTAGAAGAAAATATTTGAAGACTTATTCCATACAGTGAATAATAAAAAATGACGAGCTTCCTGTATGTGCCAATGAGAACATGAGCCCTTCTGTGAGACATTCACTTATCCACTAAAGTGCATTGTATCCTTGGTTATTTCTTATGCTCTCACCTTTTTGTAACCTGGCACCATTACATTTTGTGATTAGAGTTACTGAAATACTGTGAACCCATTTGTGTGTATTCCACATCTGTTCTGTTCAATAATCATGTTCTTCTAATAACCTGCCAAGTTTATAATAGATTGCTCATAACCATCAGGGGCTTTTCTTTCTTTTTCTTTTTCTTTTTAAATTGATTTTTGTTAAGCTCTACATTTTTCTCTCTCCCCTCTCCTTAAACCTTCTCCCAAAGTCCCCATGCTCCCAATTTACTCAGGAGATCTTGTCTTTTTCTACTACCCATGTAGATTAGATCCATGTATGTCTCTCTCTTAGGGTCTTCATTGCTGTCTGGGTTCTCTGGGATTTGATTTGTGGCTTTTCTTCATAACTGTTTTTTAAGGATATATAAACAATAACCAATTGACGATAATTTGAATAAATTATTGGAAAATTATTTGAATTCAGTGACCTACATGACAGATACCTAAGATCACTCCTTATTTTTATTTTTTTTGAGGCTGAATGCCTTGTTTCATAGTTGTTTTACTTGCAAGACATAAACATTAGTAGAAGATACTATCTGAAGATTTATTTCACACAGTGAAAAATAAAAATGTAAGCTTCCTGTATGTGTCAATGAGAACATGAGTGCATGTATGGTTGCTCATTACTTTTATCATCACTAAGAACAAAATATGTAAAATAAAATTTTTAAAGTGAAAATGATTTATTTTGATTCACATTTGAAAGGGGTCAGTACATGGCTTCTTGGCTCCAGGTGCATGAGCAGGACATCATAAGAGTGGGAGCTTGTGGTAGAAGAAGTTCTTGACATCAAAAAATGACCAGAAGGAGATAGATAAATAAATAGATGATAGATAAATAGATACAGAGACACACTAAGGGAGAAAGAGGGAGAGATGATAGATAGATAGATAGATAGATAGATAGATAGATAGATAGTAGATAGATAGTAGATAGATAGATAGTAGATAGAATGGTTCCAGTGACTAGGCAACTCCAATGTCTAGACTGCTAATGTCTCTGTCATCAGTGAGCTACTTCCTCCACCAAATAGCATTAGCACCTCTCAAAATACCATCACCAGGAGGGACAATGTTTCCAACACATAAGGCTTTGTGGGATCATATTACCTTGACAATATTTAGAAAGAATCAATCAGACCTGAAGGAAATAATTGTTAAATCTGAGATTATTTTAGTACTGTAGCATTAGGTAGCATAAAGAGCACCAGATTATATTAAGGGACAAAATAGTCACAAAAAAGTAGAAGTAGCTAATATGAATTTCTTATTACCACAAAAGAGAAATAAAGCCTTAACGATAATAACAATAATAGCAACATTAGGCTATTTATAATAGATTCTCCTCAAGATGGAAAGGTCATTTTTATTCATAGACTGTAACAGAGTCTCTGTATGCATGCACAAGTATATATGTATATTTATATCTACTATATATGTTGCATATGCATGAGTGTATACATATATAAAGCAAATGTATGTGCATGCATAATTTATGCTATAAATAAATTATGGAGCTACATATGTATACATGTAGAAAGAGCGAGGGTGAGGAGGAAAAAAGAAAGAAAAATAGCATATTCTACATAACACCTTCATTAGAAAAAGGAATTCCTTATTTTTATTTTTGGTGAATTTACTTGCTATTTTATTTTGGAAAAAATCATAGCAAAATTAACATACTTACTTTAAAATATATTTAATTTATAATAGTTTAAAGTTTACTCACATTTTCTTTTTTCCCTGTTATTGAAAATAGATTTTTCTCACATAATATATCCTGATTACTGCTTCCTTCTCTTTACTCCTCCCAGTTCCTCCCACTCTTCCTTCCAATCTGGTCCCACTTTCTGTTTCTCTCTAGAAAAGGCTTCTAAGAGATAATAATATAATTTAGTAAAATATAATAGGATAAAACAAAAACTATCACACCAAAGTTGGGCAATACAAACCAATGAAAGAAAAAGAGCCCAAGAGATGGCACAAAAATCAGAGACCCACTCATTCGCACACTCCGGAGTCCCATAAAAAACACTATACTAGAAGCCATAACATATATGCAGAGGACCGGGTGCAGATCCATGCAGGCCCTGTGCTGATAATTCAGTCTCTGTGAGTTCATATGAGTTTTCTTCATTTATAGGGCCCGTTTTCTTGGTGTTCTCCATTTCATCTGGCTTCTCTAGCCTTCCTGCCACTTCTTCTGTGTCCTGGGCTCCTTGAGCTTTGAAGAGTGAGATTTGATGGAGACCTCCCATTAGGACTGAGTGTTCCATGGTCTCTCTCTTTCAGCATAATGTCTGGTTGTGGCTCTGTATTTGTTCCTGTCTGCTGCAGAAGGAAGCTTCTCTGATGATGACTGAACAAGACAGAATATTATTAGGAGTCAGTTTACCACAGCTTTGGTGTTGCTGTTGTTAAAACCAGTAGTAGATAGTCTAGGTCCCTGAGGTATTTAGTCTCTGGTTCTTGTTCACCCAAATCAGTGTCAGGTATGGCTTCCATCTCATGGAGTAGGTGTGTATCAGTTCACTTATTATTTGGTTACCTCCACAAGCTTTGTGCAACCATTGTCTTAGCATTCTTGCAGGCAGGATACCATTGGAGATCTAAGGGTTTCTGGCTGGCTTGGTGCTTATGTTTCTCTTTTGCAAGTGTGCAGAGTACCTTCCTGTGCCAAAGATTCTAGAAAATAGAGGTAAAGACTATATAGCTACCAAGTTGACTCATCCATTTCAATGAGTTCTGTGGGTATTGTCTTTAGCAATGGGGTCTTGCTGTCAGTTTTTAGAGAGCAACATATTATCTTGGCAATAGCCTGGCTTGTTTGGAGATTTCTTTTGGCCAACAACTCAGTTAAATATAATGCAATTCCTGCCTAGCTACTGGCCAATCAGTGTTTTATTAAACTAATACAAGTAACAAATCTTTACAGGGTACAAGAGCATTATCCCCCACATAGGTGAGTTTGTTAGGATCCGACAGAAGGCTCCAAGGAAAGACCAACATCCATGTATAGAAAAACAAGAGCACTTTATTAATACCAACATTGGGCTGGCACTTTGCTACCCCCAAGAAGGTCACAAGCTCCTTTTAAATGGAGTTAGGGGAATTTCAGAAGGAAGGACTAGTTTGATTGGTGGTGGAAAGATTAGTTTGAAACTGATTGCTGGGAGGTCCTAGTAGCAGGGTAGGGATTGATGATCAAAGAGAAGGCTGTGGTACACTTGCTGGTTGATTACTCCTAAGTTGTGGTTTTCCTGAGGACTGTCTGTTTAGCTTCATCTCATTTTGGTGAATCAGAACTAAGGCCTGGTCTCTGTCAGGCTTTTAGGAGAGCCTCTCTTGTCTCTAATCTGCAGCCTCCAGCCCTCTCATGTGAATTTATGTCTGGGATTTTAATTCTATTCCATTGATCAACATGTTTGTCTTTTTTCCAACACTATGCAATTCTTATTACTATAGCTTTTTAGTACAATTTGGTATCAGAAATGATACTTTGACCTCTTCCTTTTGAATTTGCATTCCCTTTATTTCCTTGAATTGTCTTATTGCTCTAGTTAAGACTTCAAGTAGTCAATATGGAGAGAGTGAACAACCTTGCCTCTTTTTTTTCATTTAGTGGAAGTTCTTTGAATTTCTCTCTGTTTATATTGATGTTGGCTTATGCTGGAGAGGATGCTGAGTAAGGGTAATTCTCCTTCTTTGCTGGTGGTAATGTAAACTTGCACAACAACTTTGGAAATCAGTATTGAACTTTCTCAGAAAACTGGGAATCAACCTGCCTCAAGATCCAACAATACCATTTTTGAGGATATACTCCAAATATGCTCAATAATATTAAAAGGGAATTAGCTCAGCTATGTTCCTATCAGCATTATATTATAGCCAGAACCTGGAAACAACACAGATGCCCCTTAACCAAAGAATGAATAAAGAAAATGTAATACATTTACATAGTGGAATATTACTCAGTGGTAAAAAGGCAATGACATCTTGAAATTCATAAGAAAATGGATGAAACTAGGAAAAACAATCCTGAATTAGATAATCCAGGCACAGAAAGATGAGCATGGTATGTACTCATTCATAAGTGGATGCTAGCTTTAAAGCAAAGGAAAATGAGCCTATAGCCCAAGAGTCCAGAGAAGCTAAGTAACAAGGAGAACTCTAAAGGAAGCATACATAGATCCCCTCTGGGAAGGGGAAATAGACAAGATCTCCTGACAAAATTAAGAGCATGGGGTTAGAGGGAGAATGGAGGGTAGAAGGGGAGGAGGAGGGGAGAAGGGGAAGGGGTAGGATAACTTAAGAATGGGGTGGTAGAGACAGGGGAAGGACAGACAGAGGGCAAGGAAAGAGATACTTTAATTAAGGGAGCCATTATGGGACTATCAAGAAATCTGGCACTAGAGAAATTCCCTGGAAACCACAAGGGTGACCCCAGCTAAGACCCTAAGCAATAATGGAGAAGGTGCCTGAACTGGCCTTGCCCTGTAGTCAGATTGATGAATATCTTAAATGTCATCATAGAACCTTCATCCAGCAACTGATGGAAGCAGATGCAGAGATCCACACAGGAGCACTGGGCTGAGCTCCTAAAGTCCAGTCAGAGTGGGAGGAGTGAGAATAAGAGCAAAGAGGTAAAGATCATTATGGAATACCCACTGAAACAGCTTTCCTGAGCTAAAGGGAGCTCACCAACTCTAGCCCGACAGTGATGGGACCAGCAAAGGACAAATCTAGTCCCTCTGAATGTGGGTGACAGTCGTATGACTGGGGCAGACTGTGGGGTCACTGTCAGTGAGACAAGGATTTATGCCTATTGCTTGCACTGACTTTTTGGAACCCATTCTCTTTGGAGAGATACCTTGCTCAGCCTAGATATAGTGGGGAGGGCCTTGGTCCTGCCTGAAAACAATGTTCTAGCTTTGTTGACTCCCTGTGGGAAGCCTTACCCTCTCTGACAATAGGGGTGGGGTGGGTAGAAAGGTGGAGGGACTGGGAGGAGGAGAGGGAGTGGGAACTGGACTTGGTATGTAAAATGAGAAAAGATGGTTATTATTAAAAATAAATTAATTAATTAAAAAAGAAAGAAAAAAGAAAAAGTGGATGTTGGCTATGGTTGTGCTGCAGACTGCCATTAAGTGCATTGAGGTATGTCTCTTGTATCCCTAATCTCTCCAGCACTTTTATCATAAAGGAGTGTTAGATTATGTTTAAGGCTGAAAAATGAATCCTAAAAAACAGTAAAGAAATATCAGAGAAGTGGGATGAAGATCAAAAGTATATTTCAGAAGCCATGGGAGGATTTCAAGTGCAAAAATCATGTTGGAGCCTGCAAGGGGGGTTTCTCTTATATATAGGTGTTGAGTAAAATAATAAAGAAAAATAAATAAGGACATTAGAATAACAAATCTAGCAGTTTACATTACTCAGAGAGACATGAACTACATGTCTATTAGGTTTCACTAATAGAATCTCAGAATAAGGACAGTTTGCTGACTTGATAATAGTCATTTTTTACTTAGTTTACACCTTGAGTTCCACAGTAGGCAAGACTTGGGTGTGAGAAAGCAGAGAATACAAAATTTCAGCAGGCCACTTCTCTCTAAAAAGAGCTGTTTTCCTTTCAGATTTATGAGTCAGATGGATGTCACCAGTTCCTGGTAAACCCAGGAAAGGGGACAATTGAGGTACCAGCATTTTATCACAGGAGTCTTTTCAGAGAAAGGCATCAAGTGTTTGAGAATAAGTAATTTTTAAATCAAATATGTAGTATTAGCTTTAGATAAAATGGATATGTTATCTGGACAAGAATTGGGAAGTGACAATGAGATTGGGAGTATATAGATAATAGACACTAAGCCCATTTCCGTACAATGGAATTATGTGATACAAAGTTAAGATTAAATATAAGAGAAATAATGATTGTAGAATGGCAACAGCTTAATATGAACTGCTTAATACACCCAAAGAAGAGGGAAAATGCACACTAACAATAATAATGTTATCGGTAACATGGTTTCCTCCTCAAACTCCAAGGAACATTTTCAGATCTGAAAATAAGGGAAGCCTACATTACATAAGGAAAGATTAAGGATGCTGGAGAGATGGAGTAGTTGAAATATCAAAGGCTAGAAGAAATTGAAAGGTAATAAGGTCACAATCACTTCCACACAGACTCCTGTTCTCTCTAAAGTAGATTTGAGAATTCACACAAACAAAACCTTTTGCTGGCCCAATAGCTTTTGACAAATCCCAGCTTGTTTTCTCTCTAAGACTGCATATTCTACAAGGAAGATAGCTTTAAGACATAATAATACATTGACCTTTTGCTATTTTGTGCATTTTTCTATGAATATATTTTCCTGAGGAAATCTCTTAACTTCTTAAATGTAGCCTGTGAGTATGTTAAGTAAGGGCTTCTTCACTTTGTAATATTAGGGTGAATAATCTGTTTATTTTGTACATGCAGCTCACTTAGACAACTGAGCAGCAGGATATCCTGCTGTTGATCCTGTTCTGATGGGATCTTCTGCCTTTGCTGTTTCCACTGTAACCAGTTATCTGTTGCAGCATTGTGGGTGGATTATAGATCTTCTCAGCACACAGCCGAGGCAGTGTAACATCAATGGCTTTGTTTATGCACAGCACTACAGGCTCTTTAAAGCAAGATATCAACTAGTTAAGATATTGTAGCTTTTAAAATTAAAAATGGGACAAAAATCTTGCCTTCACATCCTTTCTTGGTTAGGTGAAATGTTTCCTCCAAAAGATGCATCTTCTGTTACAGGACTATTTCTAAGTCTCTCTGTAAGTGCACAAGTGAACTGAAAAGGAATGCCATGATTGGAGGGACAAAGATTTGTAGTCAGAAACACATACAGTCCCTTCCAGATAGACTGAATGCTCTTTAAATTAATAGACCCAAGGGTTTCTTCCATTTGCTGTGGGAAACACATACAGGTAAACCTGTTTTTATTGTATCTCAATTCTATTCTTTCTCACAAAAGCCCTGTATATTAGTTTTTTTTAAATGACCTCTGGTATTTTATAAAGAAATATATCCTTTGGTTTGGGTCATAAAAGATTTTTCTTAGTGTTCAGTGAAAGATACATTCACCCATGTGTTTTATTACTCCACAGTTGGAATTAATATCTCCCTGCTTTGTACTTCCTTAGCCCGTTGTAAGAGCCTCTATTATAGCACTTACTACCATCTGCCTACATTCAGAGTTTTTAATGTATGTCTTTAGAATATGAGCCCCTGAAGGGTAAGGACCATACTTCCTCATTTTATATTATCCCTAAGGCTTTGTGCAGTGACTTGCATTTAGTTTGTGCTAAATAAATGTTTGTTAAATTGACTGAGTAGATGGCATATTCTTAGTGATAAACTGTGTATTCTTTGAAAAGCAGGTTTTATTTTTAGTCTTGGCTAAGGGTTAAGTCTGTAAAATTCAAATAAGCTGAAATATTATGGGAGAATTTTGTAGAGCAAATGCTCCCTCAGAGAGACTTCTTTGCTGTTGCAATTTAATTTATACTGACATATTATTTACATGTGTTGTGGCATTAAGATTTCAATTTTGAAGTCAGGTAACACTGAAATAAAATTCTTTTCACCACCTTTCTTTGTATCAACTCTACCTAACTGATTTACTTAATTTTTTTGATCCACAGTTCCACTTATTAGAAATGTAAACTGGAAACTACAGACTCTTTCAGAGAGTTCTAGGAAAGCTCAAATGGAATGTCTATAGAAAATAGTTAGCATACTCTGGGAGGTAAATTAATGGTTTCATGTACTTCCTTTTCTCCTCTTCTTTCTTCCATCTAATATTTGTTGGTGAATCCCAGATTTTGTGTCTATTGGATGCTAATGTCAACACCTGCATTGTGTACTGGGACACGGAAATGATCCAGACGCTTCTTATAACATTTTCAGCTGACATGGGATACTAAAGCAAAAAATCATAGTGCTGTGTTAGACCCTGGTGGTGAATATATTTGGTGTAATACATAATGGAGAGGATGAAAATTTACTTTGTTCTAGAGTGCCTTCAAGGGCTTAATGAATGGCACATGGTTGATTTGGCAGAGAGGAGTGAGAGGGACATTCTACATGGAGGAAATAATGTGGAGCAAATTTAAAAATATCACAAATTTGTGTAATGCATTACTTACTAGATTATAAAGATGGCGAAGAGTCTGAGTGAAGGCATTTCTGTTGTGCTAAAAAAAAATACCAACCAACTCTTGTGCTAAGAGTAAAGGTCAGACACCAAATCTTGTTTCTCCTTCTCAGATTTATTAGTTCCTCCCTTTCCTCAGCAGGGACCACTGAGGTAATTCCAGAAAAATCTTGGGGTTTCAGTAATGCAATCTGAACACCACTGCCACAAATGATGAGTTGTAGCCTGGGAGGAGGTGTTGATCAAGCAGTGTAAAGAATGGGATGGGATTAAGAACAGCAGTGTTTTGGTCAGGAGTTTGAGTCTCTAACTCTGAACATTTCTGCTCTGAATATCAGGGATCCTGTATGAGCTGCTGTGGTGTCTTTCGAGTTCAATATCTTGAAGATAAAGCTGGATTTTGTTACATAGATATGAATTCCAGACTGGTTGTCTGGATTGGTTTTCTTGTGGTTAATGACTACTGCAGTATTTTCTGCAAAACAAACAGTCTGGTTCAGGTCTTATAATTTGTATAGATAAAGAAGATTGCTTATAAAATCACTCAGTACAGTCTTGGTTTCTTGACACCTAACTAATAAAAGGAGACTTACTTTGTTGGCCTTTCATCATCCTAACATAATGATAGGGATAGACTAAGCTACATGTGGAGAAAAGAAAGATGTACTGGCTCACAGGTTGGAGGGTTAAAAGTCCCAAGGGTCCAGTACAGGTTCAGTGAGGGATAATCTCTGATAATACTAGCAAGATATCCTGGTGCTCTAGTGGCACAGATGTTG
Source organism: Bramus lutescens (assembly GCA_001685075.1). NCBI lineage: Eukaryota > Metazoa > Chordata > Mammalia > Rodentia > Cricetidae > Bramus > Bramus lutescens. Next base: position 97,609 of record LOEQ01005890.1, on the reverse strand, counting down.
TGGGGGTAACAGACTCACTGGTGAGGTGTAAGACCCATTCCACAATATGGAACCCATGCCTGACACTGCTCAGGTGGCCAAGAATCTGATAAGAGGGCATGGGCCTGGAGAAAAGCACAATACTATTGTTCTGCTAAAGGAACACGGCAATTAAATGACCCCTAAGTGCATTCTGCTCTACCTATAAGCTGGTGCCTTGCTTAGCCATCATCAGAGAACCTTCTGCTTGCATTAGATGGGAAGTGACACAGAGATCTGCAACTTAATAGAAAGTGAGAGATAGTGGAGCACTCAGTCTTAAACAGGTTTCTTCATCAGACTCCCACTTGAGGGTTCAATGACCTGTGCAGAAGAGGAGGCAGAAAGATTCTAAGAGTCAAAGGTGATAGATGGAAACAGTGTCTTCCAGACACAATAAGACTGAGGCATATATGGATTCATAGAGTGTGACAGCACATGTTTAAGACAGATGAGGTCTCAGGGTGGGGGGAGAAAGTAGACATGGGCTCCCACCACTAATCAAGAAACTACCTATAATTAATTGATAGGTACCTGCTTATAAATGAAAAATTAGTCTTCCCCAACAGAGTCTCATTAGATATACTAATTACTGTAATTCAGGGGATGCTCCATGCCAAGTAGATGGCCAACACAAAATGAACATCAAGATTTCAAACTATTAAGATGTGACATTTTCAGCTGAATCTGTATTATGCATAATGAGTAAAATTATTTATCTGAATATTATAAACACAGAAATGAACAGGAAACCAAGTGTTCCACACTTATGTTTTACAAGATATATAGCTGCAGATCAAAATTTCTTGTCTGTGTTGACAACACTCTGCCCACTGACAGCTGTACAGTCTCTGCTGGTGTTTTCATAAACTCTGGCTCAAGCCAAGCTCTATGAACTAAGTGTGAATTGTGATTGCATTGAGACTGTGTGTAGGAAGATGTATGCTTGTGACACATTGATTCTATGTATACTTCCAAGGTAAAACAAGATCACAAGGTTAAGATCCATTCTCCTATATATTATCCCATGGATGAACCATTCCAATCCTATTACAGCTATTTCAAAGGTTCTCCTTTTTTTGTTATAATAGACTTAGATTTATGTTTTTTCCTTAAGTAGGTAAAGTCTTCTATGGCATTTTGACTTGCTTAGATTTAAGATAGTTTTGTATTTGCCTGGCTAGATGATGACTTGGTATTACAGAAATGATTTTGACTCATGTAATTCTATTGGAAAATAACCCAGAAGTTCAGAGATGCTGAAAATTAGAAAAAGTACACTTTTATTAAATTTTTTTACATGCAATATATTGTAATTGGCATTTTCTTTGGTCTTCCAACCAGCTCCCAAATGAAGACATGGAGACTTATTAGTTTAGGTTTGTCCCACTAGCTCTTTTAGCTTAATTTAACCTGTTCCTATTCATCTACATTTTGCCGTGGGTCCTTTTACCTTTCTTTTATTCTGTATGTCCTTTTTTCCTGCTTCCTCTGTGTCTGGATGACTGGCCTTGGTGTCTCCCCAGCATCTCTTTTTCTTTCTTTCCTCAAACTTAAATTTATCTTCTTACTTATTCTTCCTTCCTGGAAGTTCTGCCTGTACCTCTTCCTTCGCTATTGGTCATTCAGCTTTTTATTAGACCAATCAGGTGCCTTAGGCAGGTAAGGTAAAATAACAACACATATTTACATAGTTGAATAAATACAATGCATCTTCGCATAGTTAAATATTTTGAGACACTGTATCCTGGTTACAGTTTCCCCTCCCTATCTAGAGCCACTACCTTTCTGTCTCATTAGAAAGGAACAGACTTTCAAGAGATAACAACAAAATATAAGATGAAATGAAACCTATCACATTGAAATTGTACAAAGCTAACCAACAGAAGAACAAAAGCAAAGAAAGGCACAAAAATCAGAGACCCACTTTTTTCACAGGCTTGAAGTTTTATAAAAATCCTAAACTGAAAGCTTCAATATATAAACAGAGGATCTGGTGAGACCCATGTCAACTCTGTGCTTGCTGCTTTTTGCTCAGTTGATTTAGAAGGTCTTTTTCTATCAGTTGCTGGATGGAGGTTCTATGGTGATATTTAAGATATTCATCAGTCTGACTACAGGGAAAGTCAAGATTGGGGTCCTTCTCCTCTATTTCTTAGGGCCTTAGCTGGGGTTATCCTTGTGGATTCCTGGGAATTTCTCTATAGCCAGGTTTCTAACCCTATAATGGCTAACCCTATAATGGCTCCCTCAATTAAGATATCTCTTTCCTTGCTCTCATATCTGTCCTTTCTCCATCCTGGCTATCCCATTCCCTCAAGTTCTCCTCAACTCTCCCCTTCTCCCCTCTCCTTCCCCTTCCACTTTCCCTTCTCCCTCACCCCCATGCTCTCAATTTTGTCAGGTGATCTTGTCTGTTTCCAATTTCCAGGTGGATCTATGTATGTTTTTCTTTAGGTTCACCTTATTATTTAGCTTCTCTAGCATCATGAACTATAGGCTCAATGTCCTTTGTTTATAGCTAGAATCTACTAATGAGTGAGTACATACCATATTCATCTCTTTGGGTCTGAATTACCTCACCCTGGACAGTGTTTTCTAATTCCATCCATTTGCATGCAAAATTCAAGATGTTACTCGTTTTTACTGCTGAGTAGTACTCTAATGTGTAAATGTCCTATATTTTATTTATCTATTATTTGGTTGAAGGGTATCTAGGTTGTTTCCAGCTTCTGGATATTACAAATCATGATGCTATGAACATAGTTGTGCAAATGCCTTCAGAGGCAGAGACCCACATTGGAGCACTGGACTGAGCTCCCAATGTCCTTTTGAAGAGTGGGAGGGATGAGAACATGAGCAAAGAGGTCAAGGCCATGATGGGCTCACCCACTGAAACAGTCTGCCTGAGCTAATGGGACCTCACCACCTCCAGCCGGACTGGGAAGGAACAAGCATAGGACCAAACTAGTCCCTCTGAATGTGGTTGACAGTTGCATGGTTGAGGCAGAGTGAGGGGCCACTGTCAGTGACACCAGAATTTATCCCTACTGCATGTATTGGCTTTTTGGGAACCCATTCTCTTTGGATGGATACCTAGCTCAGCTTAGATATAGTAGACAGGGCCTTGGACCTTCCACAAAGCAATGTGCCTTACTCTCCTTCTCTGAGGATTAGATGAGGGATGTGGTGGGAGGGTATGTGTAGGGGATGGGAGGAGGGGAGGGAGTGGGAACTTGGATTGATATTCTTTAAATTTTAATAAATTATTTATAAAAAGAAGGTCTTGTTCCCCCTGTGTCCTTTATCTCCTATAATTCTTATACTGTTTTTTACCTCATCTTCCATGGAGTTTTCTGAGCTCTGAGGGGAGGGATTTGATACAAGACTTCTCGTGTGTTCTCAAAGAGAGAGAGAGAGAGAGAGAGAGAGAGACATCTGATTGTAGGTCTCTGTATTTTCCCCATCTGTTGTAAGAGGACGCTTCTCTGATGATGGTTGAATAAGGCACTAACCTTATTCAGAATAGCAGAATACCATCAGGAGTCATTTTATCCCTACTGTTTTTGTTTTCTGTTTTTGACCAGTAGATCTCTGGGCTATGTAGTCTCTGATTCTAGGTCAGGTAAGCAGCGTCAGGTATAGATTTTTATCTTGTAGGTTGGGCCTTAAGTCAAATCAGATGTTGGTTAGTTTCTCCCAAAAGAAATTTGTTTAGTCTAGTTCTTCCTCAGTGACATAAATAGAATTTATTATTACTTGTGTTGTGCTGTGTGTGTGTGTGTGTGTGTGATATGTCTCTGTGTGTGGAAATATATGCATGTCTACTTTGAAAACTGACATTGGCATTGGTGTTTTCCTCTTTCACCACCCACCTTATTTTCTGAGGTGGGATCCAGTGAGCACCAGGATCCACCTGTCTTCCAGCATTAAGTGTACACTTCAAACATCCATTTTTTTTCATGCTTCCTGAGAAACCAAACTTAGGTCCTCATGCTTGAGCAGCATGTACTTCACGCACTGAGCTCCCTGGCCTCTAAAGAGGATTTTTCAATCTTATTCAGACCATTATATAAACAATGTTGCCCTGTAGAGATGAGCTCTCCTCTACTTTAATCTCAAATATAATGTTTATGTTTGGCCAGATGTTAGTTAATTGAAACTAATTATATTTCCCAAGTCATGCTAGCATCTGGAATCAGCCAGGCTGAAAAGCAAAGTGGAACTGAAGCATGGTGCTGTCTCCACCTCTTCTCAGCTGCCTCTGCAAAGGACAGATTAAAGCATGTTCACGTCAATAACCCAATTCTCTTTACTCATTCTACTTTATTTCCTCATAAATAAACAGAAACATCTTGCCTGGCCATTGGTTTTGTTAAGTAGAGTGACCATGTAAAGGCTCAAGGAAGGCATTCGGGAAGCACATAAATAAAAAGAAACCCAGTGACTGTGTTACTTTTTTTTTGTTCTAACAAGTCTTTTTGTTGTTGATTTTTTTGTGTATTTTCAGAGCATGGAATGCTTTTTTACCAGACTATAATTTTAAATCATAATTACATGGTTTGTGTTCTGTAAAGGAATTTTATTTATTTATTTTTCATTTATGGATTTCTTATTTTAAATAAATCTAACTCATCATCTATCCCATTTTCCCTTCCTCTCTCCAACCTGTTGTATTTCCCTCCCCCACTTCCTCTCAAGCACTCCAGCCTTGATCAGATGTTCTTTGGCCATTTCCCTTGTTATTATTATTATTATTATTATTATTACTATTATTATTATTATTAATATATGTGTATACATACATATATAAATACATTCTGCTGGTCCTGTTTGATAATGCCTGTGTGTATATGATTTGAGGGCTGACCACTTTGAAGACATGTGGCACACCTTGGACACAGCAGTCATGTTTAGACACACAGAACATTCACTTATTTGATGATATTTAATTCATTTATTGGATAATATTTAAAGAGAACAACTGGGTGTCTGTAGAAACGAGGCTCAGGAGGTGCTAGGTATAATTGTATGGGACTTATTTGCTTCTCCAACCAATACTTAGATGTGATAACACAAAAATATGGTGACATTTCAAAAGGTTCACCAATTTGTGATATTCTAAGCAAGCAAAAATTCCTTATATGACTGGGGGGCAAAGAATGGTATTTTGGAAATTATGCAACAATGCAACATACACATACATAGTTGTTCATGCACACACAGGTCTGCACATACAGAAACAGTTATTTCCCCTATGCTGAGGAAAGACTTTATGTAATTATATGTAACAGGGAAAATGTGACTCTCTGCAGTCAGCCATGCAGATGACCAGATCACTTTGGTGACTTCTTTCAGTAAGATATACAATTATTTGACTAATGCATATCTAACCCAATCTAGCTATTCTGGATTACTAGAAACTAAAGAGAATTAACATCTTTCTTAAATGTGGCTCCTGTTTTCTTTCATCTAAAATTCATTTTAAAATTGACTTTAAAATGCACAGTGAAGCTTACCTGGGTCAATTTAAAGTGTTTGGAAGGGTAAATGTTGAGTCTTTCTTACTTGCTTCTTTGCTTACAGTTTCCATATGATGGCAAACATTTAAAACCATTTTTTGGGTGCAGACTAGTACAGCTTCTATGAAAATCAATATGGCCACTCCTTACAAAATTAGGAATCAATCTCAAGACCCAGATGTACCACTTTTGAGCACATACCCAAAGGATGCTCCATATTACCACAAGGTTTCCCAATCATGTTCATAGCAACTTTATTCATAATAGCCAGGAACTGGAAAGAGCCTAGATGTCCCCCAACCAAGAAATGGATAAAGAAAATATGATACAGAGTGAAGAAATCCAGACCCAGAAAGACAAACATGGTATGTACTCATTCGTAAGTGTACATTAGAAGTTAGTACAGGACAGTCATGCTACAATCCACAGACCCAGAGAGGCTAAGTAATAGGGAAAAATAACTGGAAATGGTATTTGGCAAGCAATGTAGAAGCCTAGTGCTTTGAAAACTTCCTGGAATTCATGAGAGTGACCTAGTGAAGTCTCCTAATAATGGGGGATACAGAGCCTGAACTGGTTATCTTCTATAACCAGGCAAGTCTCCTAATAGTGAAATGGAACAGAGCCATAAACTATGGAGGCCCAAAAAATGTGAGCCTATATCCTCCTTGTCTAAAGGTCAGAGAGTTTTAGTTTGTTCAAAGTTGTTGACAAGTGTGGCTACACATCTTGACCTAAGGTGTGATTACTTGGTGTTTTGGACATTAAGATGGCACATATAGGTAGATTCACTCTACCCTGACCAAAAGTCAGAAAATTCAAGCATACTTCTGTTCCTTCTTTTGAAATAGAATATTTGGCCCAGGAACTGGCTGCCTTCAGGATACTTCATTTAGGGTGGGTTCACTGCCTAAACCACAGAATGTTTTTCTCAAAAGTTAATGACTTGATGTCTCAAGAATTAAACCAAGTAACTGTTCTAATTGTCCTTTGTATCATGTTAAAGCAGTCTTTTGTCTTCTTTTTCTTTTCGTATTGGGGTATAAAAATTTGTCAAAAATAAATGTGGAAAATTCTACATTCGGTATTCATTGAGTTGTCCTTCCATCACCATCCTATGTCTTAGTGACTGTTTCTTATCTCTGTTCCTCCTATTTAACATTTTTCTAATCTTCATGCCCCTACCTTGGTAAGTGGTATACTCATCAAAACTGGTCACTGAAAATCAAACCAGCCTTAAAATTTTTGGCCTACAATCTGTCCCTATGGCAAGATGTGCTGGGGCAATCTTGGTGAAGAAATTGTGGGAGTGGCAAACACATGACTGGTCCAATTTATGACCAAAACCACAAGGGGGAGCCATGCCTGACAATGAGTGCATGGCCAGGAACGAGAGGCAGGACTGTAAACACAGACTACACTTTTATTTCCCATCCACCTAGACCAGAATGATCACACAGAAACAATATTAATTACAACACTGTTTGACCGATGACTCAGGCATATTCCTAGCTAGCTCTTACATCTTAAATTAACCCATTTCTATTAGTCTATGTATTGCCACATGGCCATGGCATTACCTCATTTTCCACATGTCTTGTTTCCTCAGCAGCTGTCTGGTGTCTGTTTGACTCTGCCTACTCTCTCTATATATCTCTGTTTGGATTTCCTACTGGCTTTATTCTGCTAAACCATTGTCCAAAACAATTTTATTAATCAACCAATAAGAATTACAGTTACAATAGTCAGTATTTCTATCTATTTTATCTTTTATCATAACTAAGGAAAACTATATTATTACTATCTTTTCTTTAACACCATTAAAGACTCCAGAAGGATATAATATTACCTAAGTAAACAGGAAGTGCATTGTAAGAAACTTCCGAAACTCTAGAATTGACAGAGACATCTTGCTGCCTGTACAGTCACCAAAAGTTCTTCTGTACCGTTGGAGCATCCACCTTCAGCCTCAGACCCATGGTACCCAGCAGACTTTTCCATGAAGCAGGAAATTTCAAAGACAGTTCAGTCACTTTTTNAAGACTCCAGAAGGATATAATATTACCTAAGTAAACAGGAAGTGCATTGTAAGAAACTTCCGAAACTCTAGAATTGACAGAGACATCTTGCTGCCTGTACAGTCACCAAAAGTTCTTCTGTACCGTTGGAGCATCCACCTTCAGCCTCAGACCCATGGTACCCAGCAGACTTTTCCATGAAGCAGGAAATTTCAAAGACAGTTCAGTCACTTTTTTCTGTGTCCTGTAGAATGTCTCACAGACTCTTTCATGAAGCAGGAACCCTGAAGGACCATCTCACCTTTAATCAAGTTCAGCAGTCATTGCTCTGTGGGTCCTGCATGTCCAGTACAATAGTCCAGGCAAGAGAAGGCTCCTTATGGCTAATCAACTCCATAAGGAGCCTCTTCGATGCCCATCTTCCTTTCAAAGTAATTGGTGTTTCCAGGAGCAGATGTGTCTCACTGTCATGAAATGTCCTAAATTATTAAAACATTTAATTATCATATTCTGAAGGTCTCTAAAAGATTTGAAGAATACCTAACTGAAATATATCTCTATATATCTAGAAAACCTAATTAAAATGACTACAAGCTTGACTATTACAGATGACTATCTATTAACCTATATTTCTTAATTATACATTACATTTTTAAATGAACTACACAACAACAATACCTTAATCAAGAGCAGAAATACACATACAACAATATTGACCTTAAATTTGAATCAATAAACCAAGATCCATACCAATGCAAATCTCTATAGCATATCCCTCTTTANCTATTAACCTATATTTCTTAATTATACATTACATTTTTAAATGAACTACACAACAACAATACCTTAATCAAGAGCAGAAATACACATACAACAATATTGACCTTAAATTTGAATCAATAAACCAAGATCCATACCAATGCAAATCTCTATAGCATATCCCTCTTTAAATGTAAAAGAACATTTATAAACAGTATTTGGGAATATGGGCATAGTTTTGTAAGCTTTCTCAGGTTTTACATGGATATAGTCGACCATGCTGGAGTGCCAAAACACACTCACCTCTTGTAGGCTTTACCCTGTCAGCACACTTTCCTTTTATCCCCCCCAGACATCAAATACTATTCTTAAATTGACCGATCCTGTACAATTTGCTGTTCTTGCAAAATAAAGAATCACAAGCCTGACTGTTGTTTCTGCTTTTATAATCTAACTTGCTTACTTGGCTCAAAAAGATGACTAAGACAACTGCAAGTCATATATGTTGAAATAAGACTCTACCTGCATGAAGGCAAAATACATGGAACCTCATGTTTTGCCTCTATACGTCCTGGATTGATACAGTTAGGTGATGCATCTTGGACCTGGCCCTTAGGTCCAGTCCTAGCACCAAGAATGGACCAGTATCTAAAAACAAAAACAAAATAAAAATCATCTTATTAAAATTTATTCATGGTCATGGTGAATCTCTGAACAAGTTCCAAAACTTTTCTTACATTTGATAAATTGTAGCAAGTGTTATTGAAGTGAACATTGTGTGAGTCTTAAGCCTATAAATGTCACAACTGCATACTCAGAATAAATCGGACATAGTCTGTTTGTGACGGAAATGACACACTTTTCTCTGACATCAGGGTCATGGTATTTTGAGTTGATGAGCCTTGGAGGGTTTATATGAATTTTCATCCTTTACACATTATCACATTCAGTGTATATTTAGACAAGTTATTTACGTTTATGTGACAGGACTCACATAGTAAGTGGAGCTATCACCCATTTAGTACGGAGCTTTATAAACCAGTGCAGAGCACAGAGCAATCTTTAGTGGCTTTGTCTGTCCTATACATTGGAGATTGTCTAAAAGCTTCACTCAATAAAGCCAAGAATGTTCCACCATCATTGCAACAACAGTGACAATAAATTTGTGGGGAACTGCAAATTTTCAAAATATTCACAAAGAGGGATATGGTTGCCACTGAGAATTGCTGCTCTCTGCTTTGAGATTCCCCTTGCTCCTAGCAGCATGTAGATCAACAACACACGTAGAATGCTTCTTGGTCCTTGCCTACTGTGGGATTGCCAGTGGAGCTTCAGACAGCCTGCCTCCAGCTGTCCTTCCTGCCAATTCCTTGTGACTCTTCCTAGCCATTTTGTCACCTTCTCAGGAGGACTTGTCCGATCACATCCCAGATGAGCTGTCCAGCATCAGTACTGTAGATTTCTGCGAACAACTCTTCTGAGAATTCTCTTTATATTATTTCTGATTGCCTAGGGAAACCAATCCACAGAACATCATACAATGTCACATTTCTGACTCCCCAGGGCTTCCGTGACTGAGTCCTGGGGTAGAGAAAGAGTGCATTAATATTTCTTCAGCTCTAGGTGAGTTTTGTCTTCTCTATATTGGTAGAAGAGGACCCTCGTGCTATTCTGAAAACAAAGAAATTTGGGTCTGTGGAATAGAGCATTAATCGGTGTTTGACTTCAAAGCTTCCTCCAACAAAAGCAAATAGATTTTGCAGAGGCCAAATTTTATGCTACTTGGAGGACCCCTTTCAGAGAAGTAGCATTAAATTATCAAAACAAGATTAAACATTTATTTTAAATGAAAGAAATATCACAACAAAGTATACATTTTGAAAATAGGTTCAATAGGGAAAAACAAAAGAAAACTTTTTAAGAGCACACAGTTTTTATTTGATAAAAATGCCCGATACATCTCTGTGATACATTTCTACCCATTTCCTGGCTTCATATCTTTGACAATCATCGTACTCTAAATACAGAGAAGACATGTGGTGTGTGCTTAAGCCTCAGCTGCTTGGTTTAATCAAAAGATAACTCTTGATATTTACATGAGGAAACTTATTTTGTCTCTACAACTCAATTTTGGTGTTTAAGTTTCATCTCTTATGCGTAATAACCAAGAGGTCATCTTAAAAATCACTGAATGACCTATGTAAGTGACCATATCCTAGACAAACATATTTCACTATATGTGAACTAATTTATCTCTGATTTGCTCTACCTTACGCATTTCTAATGGTGGCAGTAGAGACAAAGGGAGATGCTATGAAATAGTAGGTAAAATAGATAAATACGGCAGTTTTATTGATTTTCAGGATATACGACTAAGTCAAGGCACTAGTAAGATTCACCTTAGCGTCTTAAAATTGACTTAAGTGAGAGGGCCTAAGGTTTTAGTTTCTATAATTTCAGATTGAACTCACCTCCCTTAAAGGACCTGGGTACAGGTGAAAACTTGACCCCAGGGACAGAAAAGGTCTCCCAGAGCTTTCCAGATGATACAAAGTAACTTAATTACAACCTTAGGCAAACTCTAAATACTGACATTCTCCTCACTGACAACAGGCTGACCCAGAAATCCACAAGGAGACTCCTATTGATAGGTGCACCAACTGGATGTCAAGCATGAGAAGGTGAAGAGGCTCCCCCCCACACACACCATAACTGACCTCAGGGGTATGCAGAGAGGAGTGTGAAAAAGGTACAGAAAGCATCTGCCTCCTGGCCTGGGAGTGGGGCTATGCATCCCTTCAATATTACAATTACTTTTTACTTTGAAAGGTTGTCTCTATGCCATTATGTATTTTTCTACATTGTGCAGATTCCAGTTTTTTTTCTAGCCCTTTTACCTCTATTTCACCAGAGGACTTGTTTCTGAGAGAGTAAGTCTTGTTCTGCAGTTTGCTACTCTGTTCATTTGTTTTGTGATTTTATCTTCCAGGCAGCGACAGAGGTTGGCAAATCTGGTAGGTAGCCTCAGTGTTTGTCTCCATGGAATTCAACTGTACTTAAGTCATGATACAGAAAACAAATAGCCAAGGATGAGTGATAAGGAAATGGCACATCTTTACTATGACGTGAGGCAAGTCAGACTGTGGCATGGCAGGCCCTCTCCCTCTCTGAATATACAATAAAACTTACAAGACAATTATTGAGATTAACTAAGGCATTGCACACAGAGGTCCTAATGCAACTCTAATAATTGATCTACTGTTTTGCCTTGACACCCTTCTGTTCCAGCACTTGGCGGCAGTCTTGCAGTGTGTCACAAAGGATACCTAAGTAACCAAAACATAACTAATTAATTTCACTGGGCACTTTGCAGTGTTGTTTTCAAAACAGGGCCTTTAAAAGAGGAATATGTTTTTGGAAAATGAAGTATCTAGTTAGAAAACAGGGAGTGAGTATAGAGAAAGAATCAGAGCAACAGCATCAAGAGCCCCATTGGGTGTAGCTGAGATAGATGAATCATGGTGGCATGATGGGTATATTACTAAGTGGTCCTTGTCTGCAATCTTATGAGGGAATATAACATATGACTGAAAAAAACAAGTAAATTTCCTGTTCTTTGTAGAACACATAGTATAATGGCCAAGAATACAGAGAAAGGCAATGCTATTATTGGCTCATGGAGAATTTTTGAAAATTTACTGAAAATAATTCACAGGAAAAATGAAATGAGGAAGATATTAAGTATTTGTCTTAGTGATGATTCAATTCAGTTCAGTTAGACATTCATTGTAAGAAAAACTTGTGTTTGGACTATGTTCTTGGAGGGATTTTCCGCAAGAGCATCCTTGAATTATGGTTGTCGAGGAAACACTGCAGATTATTCTACCTGAGGTTACATGACTGGTGTAGAGGTGATGAATAAATGAACTTAGAATTCCCTCTTCTTGATATGAGCTACAACTTACTTCCCTGGTTCAGCTACTTCTTCCACACCACAGTAAGTTCACTAGCTCCTTAATTTGCTTTTATGATTCATTCATTTAGTTATTCACTCAAAAGCTAACAAGCAACCTGGGCACGGTAGTCAGTGCCTACAACCCCAGTACTTAGCACGTAGAGGCAAGAAGATCAGGAGTTCATGCCTAGCCTTGGCGGCACAGTGACTTCAAGGCCAGCCTGGGTTTCAAGAAACCCTACTTGAAAAATAAACCAAAACCAAACACAAATATTAGCAACAAAAAATCCAGGTAGACAAACAAAAACCACAAAATAAGAACCAAAAAAAAATACTTACAATGTACCAATATTTATATGAAAGTGAAGAGGTTTTTAAAACTGATTAAACTTTTGATCTTAGAGAATTTATAATAATAATTGTGATAAGAAGGTCATTACTGAAGTATTCTGTATTACTTGGATGTGTGTACAATAAAATCACCTTAGGTGCTAATAGCAAGATAATGCTGCTACTGTAAACGATTTCCTTCTGACTGATGTGTTTACATCGAACCCCGTACTGCTTAGCAAGTGGAGTCAGACATGAAGGACCTATTCAGGTATTAAAGGGTGGAGATCATTTCAACCACTGCAAGAGAAATGATTAAAAGATCAGTATAAGGCATCCACTTTTGAACAAGATCCCTACAGATGGAAGGAAACAGAAGATGTGGAAAGAATGGATAACCAGGGTAAGGACTTAATGCAAGTCTCGTAAAACTTGTGCTGTGCTAGATCAGCACATTTAGTGTTTAGATTTAGCTGCCATATAAAGGGAGGCCAAGGACAGATATTTCCTACTACTAATTGGAGAACTATATTAATATGGACTCTTTCCTCAGAATGCTGGCATTGCATGCATGTAAATATATTTTGTAAATATATATTTTAGTGCACCCAGAATAAGCATCAGAAACCCCAGAGATCTTCGTTGAACTTAATTTGGTAGCTGAGCCTTTTCATTTTGTCCTATGCATTTTGATGTTTGCCAGGAAGTCACTTTTCTACTTGGAAAGGATTCTGAGTCTTTCCGGTGAGATGACCTCACCTGAAGATCAGCATTTTTAAATGGTCCTTCCCCAGCTCACTGTACTTTCAATGTCTGGAGTCAGTTAATGGGAGAGCAGGGAGTGAAGGATAGAGACACTTTCAAGAAATGTTTTAAATTAGTCAGTGTGCTTGTTAGTTTAATACCTTATGTACGTTTATTCAGCCAACTAACAATGCTTTCTTCTTTTACACTTGAATTTGAGGACCCTTCACTACCTTACAGGCACTTCCGTGGGTCATAGCTCTCCAGGTAAGTACCAGCTTTGTGGCTCCTGATGGGAGAGTCTGGAGCAACAGTTATGTGTTTTTAAAAAATGAAGACAAGAAGATGATCACTAGCATTTTTATGTCTCTTTCATTTGTTTAGTAGTTTATGGAGACTATTTGGATAAGAGTCACCATTGCTTTTTGCTCTAGCCCTTGGCATTCTGAGATGTTGGAATTAAAAGTTCAGTTCTATCGGACCTGTGATGAAATAGACATCTGCAGAGTGGCTTCCACAGAAGCACAAGCACTCCACTGTCCTGATGTGACAAATAAAACCCTCACATTTTCTAAGCATATCTGTGAATCGTTTTCTTTTCTTTTTAAAAATGTTATTATTTTTTAATTTATTTTACATTCCAATCACTGTTTGCCCTCCATCATCTCCTCCCACTCCTTCCCCTCAACTCCTTTATACATCCCTCCTTCACTCCTCAGAAAGGGTAAGGCTTCCCATGGGAGTCGACAAAACATGGCATATCAAGTAGAGTTAGGAGCGAGCCCCTAACCCCTGAATCAATGCTGAGGGAGGCATCCCACCATAGAGAACAGGCTGTAGATCATTTTCTTACCCTTGATATTTTTAAGCTAAAATTCTGAATTTGAGAATCTCAGATTATGACAAGTATGTCAGTAAGGTAAGTTATATTTGGCCAGAACAGCAGGGAGAAAAAAATGTATCCAGAAAGATAGTTATTTTAAATCGCTTATAACAGGCACCGATCACCCCAAAGACCCATATTTACACTGTGCATACTGCAAGGATTCATAAACCAGTATGCCTCTGAGGATAGTAGTAGAGTCATTTATTTAAAAAAAAAGTTAAAAATGCTTCCTAAGCAATAGGTTAAGCTTTGAATCCTTGTAGGTACAACTCCATATAAAGCAGTCTCAGGTTGTCCTCTGCCCCTAGCCAAGTCTCCTTGAATCGAAGGGACTTTGTTTAGAAGTCAGAATCTTCTGTTTTACTGTTTGGGAAACTGCTCAGCTGAACTAAAAGGCAAAGTAACAATAACTGGAAACAAAATGTGTTTGTTCCCTTTCCTTGTGAGCAGCTGCATGCTCCTTACAAAAACCATATTGGTGAGGGCAGCTTCTTTATTGAGCTGGCTGACAGAGGCATTCCGCATATTTATAACAACTGAGAGGAGTGTGCCCTGAAGAGTGAACTTCATTCTTAGACTGCCAGGTAGCTTTCTGCAAATGACAGTGATTCGTCCCTTGCGATTCTCTCTCCTCCTCACTGAGTTCATAAAGCAAGGCTTGACAGCCTAATTTTATACAGTTAATAATACTAAGAAGCAATGTGATTTCAGAATGTCTGTTAGGCTTGTCCATATTAAGCTATTTTTAACAAACAGTTTTTTCTTATCCCTTTATTTCATGGCTTACCAAGACAGTATTTTCATTTTTATGCTTCTTACTAAATAAGCTTTCATACTCATACTAGAAGTCAATGAAAGCACCCATCATTCCATCTGTTACAAACAACATATATGTCTTTTGTGCTCTAGGAAAATTATTGTAACGTTCAGTGACTACATTAAGGGATACTTTAGTCTGTGTTTATATAACAAGTTTGTTTGTTTATTTTTAATTTAATTTTAAAATATAACATATGTGGAATCTATTTATGTTCTTTCCCATCCTCTGCTCCCACCAATCCCTCCTGTGTGATCCTGACTCCTTGGTTCCATGACATATTATTTAATTATTATCATTGTATATATATACATATGAATAAAACTGTATATACAATCTTTTGATTACCTTTAGTGCTTCTCATATGTATTTGTTTTAGGGCTGATGATTTCTTATTGGATAACCAATTAGAGGGCTCATTCCTAGGGGAACCTGATTCTTCCTGTCTCAAAGGGCACTAATTACCTGTAACTCTTCATTAAAATTTATTACATACTCATATTATTTTTTCCTAACCATATTGGCATATCAACTGATGATGTTATCATTTAAGCACTTATATTATCGAGATTTCTTGAGTTCTGCTTCTCTGGCCATATATAGATGATCTCACTGAAGACGTTTTGGTCTTTTGACCTCTTCTAGAATGTTATCTGAGTCTTAGAAGAAGGGATTATGGTTTAGATATATCGGTTGGGGTTGAGCACCTCAGGCTCTTTTTTTTTTTCATTGATTCTTTTCCTCTTTAAAACTTTTTATTGAGGGCTGGAGAGATGGCTCAGAGGTTAAGAGCACTACTTGCTCTTCCAGAGGTCCTGAGTTCAATTCCCAGCAACCACATGGTGGCTCACAACCATCTGTAATGAGATCTGGTGCCCTCTTCTGTTTTGTGGGCATTCATGCCAGCAGCACATTGTATGAAACACATCGTATGAAGAATAAATAAATAAATAAATAACTTTTTATTAATTCTTTGTAGATTTCACTTCATGCATCCTAATCCCACTCAATCCCACAGGGTTGTCCCCTAGCCTTCATCCTCTGCCTTTGCGATCACAAAGTTTAGAAGTATAACCAAATAACAAAAGCAAATAAAAACCCACAAGCAAAAGAGAAAGAAAGAAAGAAAGAAAGAAAGAAAGAAAGAAAGAAAGAAAGAA
>LOEQ01005890.1:56122-73316 GCA_001685075.1 Bramus lutescens | reverse complement strand
TCATCAGTGTTTTTGATCTTGGCCATTCCTACAGGTATAAGATGGAATCTCAGACTTGTTTTGATTTGCATTTCTCTGATGGCTAAAGATGTTGAAAATTTTCTTACGTGTCTTTCAGCAATTTTAGATGCCTCTGTTGAGAGTTCTCATAGCCATAACCTGGAAACAACCTAAATGCCCCTCACCTGAAGAATGGATAAGGAAAATGTGGTCCATTTACACAATGGAAAAATAATAACATCTTGAGATTTTCAGGCAAATGTATGGATCTAGAAAACATTATAGTGACTGAGGTAACCCAGACCCAGAAAGACAAATATCATATGTACTCACTCATAAGTGGCTTTTAGACTTAAGTAAAGAAAAACAGCCAACAATTCACAATCCCAGAGAACCTAGACAATAATGAGGACCCTAAGAGAGACATACATGAATCTAATCTACATAAGAAGTAGAAAAAGACAAGATCTCCTGAGAAAATTGGGAGCATGGGGACTAAGAGAAAGGGTTGAAGGGAAGGGGGAGAAAGGGGGGGCAGAGAAAAATGTAGAGCTCAATAAAATCAATTAAAAAAGTTAAAAAAATCAGGGATTGTGATACATCTGAGAGTTCTCTGTTTGTACAGGATTGTTTTAGCTATCCTGTTTTTTTTTCATATGAAGTTGAATATTGTTTTTTCAAGGTCTATAAAGAATTAGCATAAGATGCAAGCATTTACAGATACCCACAGCAAGACATTACTCTGAGAGAGCATCTGAGAGTCTAAATTGGAGGTCTCCAGCAGGTGCCTCCCCTAAGAGATTGGAGAATCCCATGGAAGAAAATAGGAAAGACTGTAGGAGTCAGAGGGAATGGAGAACACCAGGAGAACATGGGCCACTGAATCAACAAATCAGGCCTCATATGGGCTCTCAGATACTGACATGGCAAGTCTCAGGCTTGCATGGGTCTGCACCAGGTTTTCTGCATATGTGTTGTGGCTGTTTCCTTGGTGTTTTCGTTGAACACCCTAACAGTGAGAGCAGGTGGGTTTCTGACTCTCTTGCCTGCATTTGGAACTCTTTCCTGCCAATTAGATTGCCTTGCCCAGCCTATATAGGAGGGCTTTTGCCTTATATTATTTTATATTATTTTATCTTGTCTTGTATGACTGTTGTCTCTTGGAGTTCTGTTCTTTTCTGAATGGAAATGGAGATGGAGTAGATCTAGTGGAGAAGGCAAGGAGGGGAGCTGGGAGTAGTGAATGGAGAAGAAACTGTGACGGGATGTACTGTATGAGAGAGGAATCTATTTTCAATAAAAAAGATAAAATAAAATAATTAGAATAACCCTAACGCCAGCTTCACTAATTAAATCAATATAAGGTAAGAAACCTTCCTGTTTGACTTTAACACACAGTAGCAGTTGACAGTCCTGGATTTAACTACTATTTAATAAGTGCTAGAGCCAAGAATTTCCAATAGTATTTTTTATCCTTTACTTGTGAATGTTGGTGTTGTGTGTGTGGTGGTTTGAATAGAAATGACCTCTGTAGACCCATGTGTTTGAATGCACATAGGGATGGCACTGTTAAGAGGTGTGGACTCATTGGAGTAGGTGTGGCCTTCTTGGAGGAAGTGTGTCACTGTGGGGATGGGCTTTGAGGTCCCCTATATGTTCAAACTATGACGGGTACACGATGCTCCTTCTGCTGCCTGCTGACCTGTATGAAGAACTCAAGCTCCTTCTCCAGCACCATGTCTGCCTGCATGTCACCATGTCCTGGATGATAATAATGGACTAAATCTCTGAAACTGTCAGCCAGTCTCAACTAACCTCTTCCTTTTAAGAGTTGCTGTGGTCATGATGTTTCTTCACAGCAATAGAAACCCTAACTAAGATGATGTGTGACAGGGCTCACATTTGTTGGTCAGAAGACAACCTGTGTTATCAGTTCTTGTCTTCTCTCTTATTTAGGAGAGTGTCTTCCTATTTTTCCCAATGCATATGCCAGGCTGGCTGCCCAACAAGCTTCTAGGGATTGCCTTGTCTTTATCTGCTGTCTTGCCATGAGAACATTTGAATTTCATGGGCCAAACTTCGATGCCAGGGCCTGTGATTGTCCATAATCATAAACCCATAGTCTCTTCTGACTTTGAATGAAATCCTAATTTATGCCAGCTTTCATGTATACACCCTTTATGGTTTTATAACATTCTGAAACTTATATTAGTTTCTGCAAGCATACAGATCTCCCTACCAAGAACCAACTATGACCACAATGCATCCTATGTTATCTTTGCTAGTATAGCTTCTCATTTAAAAATAATTTAATTTTTACTAAAATAAATTAAAATACAATTAAATCATTTCCTCCCCAACAATCTTTTTTAAAAATATGTTATTGCTACACATATGTACAAACACTTAAGTATATAAATACAATCAGCTCTGTCCATATAGTATTGTTTGTATATATATATATGATTTGGGGGCTGATCATTTTAATGTTGGATAACAAATTTGAGGGTTCATCTATGTGGATGACTTTTTCTGCTTCTGTTGGCTTTCCTGAGTTGTCTGTAATTCCTTGTTATGAGTGGTGCCCTGAGGTATACCTTTCCTATGAGCATGTTTATTGGTGTTGCTATTGTTTAGATCTTGTTTAAGCAGTAGTATTGTTGAGGTATTACGGGTGTAGCTTCCCTATCATTTCTAGGACACAAATCCTCACAGCTACTTCCTGGTCTTCTGCATTATATAATCTTTCTGTGATATCCTTTTATGATGTTCTTTGAGTCTTATATGTTCAGAAGTTGTGTTGTAGATATATCTACTGGGGCTGGGAATACCATAATCAGTTATTCTTAGAATTTTGACCAATTATGGTTTTCTCTAACAGTCTTTGTCTGTTGCAAAGAAGCATCTTTGATGAAGGGTCAGAATTACCGTGGGTATAAGGATAAATATCTAAAAGGTAGTTAGGACTTAATGCTGGTTTAGTCAAGTGGTGGCAATAGAATCTTTTCTAAAATTCATGGCCTTGCTATCTCTGAATGATTGGCTAGGCTTCCATCAACAGCCAAGATTTCACTCCTTCTGAGTGGGCCTTATATCCTTTTCGATAGACCTTTAGGGATACCTTGCCATACTTAGTTATTGTTGTGAGTCACACATGTCATAGTGTCATAGGTAGGACTATTTATTGCTTTCCTACCTTGGCAATTTGTATAGTATTTTGTATTACTATGAAAACTCATCCTTAGGGACCAGATTTTCAGGTCATATTCAGCTGGAATGTAGCACATTTTTGTTTGTATAAATGGTTTTTACTTGCCTATTCTACTTTATGAAATTATGCCAAATATCAATTAGAGCTCTACTAATTTCCAAGTTGTGATTTTGCTTCAATGCTAAGCATCTAATCTTAGACTGCCTTGTGTAATGTAGTCTTCATAAGTTTTTTTCCACAAAAATATATATTGAACATCTTTAATGCTTCATCTTATCAGGCAATTCTTTTTCTATAAAAGAAACACCTACAAATACCGTTTTCGGCAATTAATAAACAAAAGTTTATTGCTTTCACATAAAATTTTTATTATAGGTTTCTTCCACATCAATTTAGAGGTGTAGAGATGTAAAAGTGTCTTCATGCTCTGACATGCCAGATGAAAAAATATTCCTTTTAGCAGCAAGGAGAAAATGCTAATGGTATCAAACTCTATACTTAAATGACTTGGTTTAGATATGATTTGCAACACTTTTGGAAGACTATTGACAAGAAATATCGTGTAGCCTGCCTAATTTCAAGGGTTTCTGGGAGTGTAAAGAGTGAGTAATGTCTAAAGTGAAGCAAATATTTTCATATGTAAAAACTTGGATTTCCATTGCTACAACTCCACAACACTGGCGAGATACGCATTATATTGCTATTATGATTTTATAATTATCAGCTTTGTTATGATGATTGTTATGTTTATATGCAATGATTAAGTTCATTTTAACATCAACCAATCATAGTATAAGACAATTAAATTTTATTTATTTGTTGCTTTCTTTTTTACCTTATTTTTGTTTTATTGAAAATGAATTCTTCTCTATACAATACATCCTAAGCACAGTTTCCCTCCCTCCACTTCTCCCAGCTCCTACCAGCTCTCTTCTCCCCCAGATCTAATCTCCCTCTGTTTTCTCTTCAGAAAAGAGAACTCCAAAAGACAACAGCCAAACAGGGCAAAACAAGACATAATAAAACAAGGAAAATTAAAATAAATTCCACGATTGGGAAGACACTGAGGTGCTTGCAGACAGAGATCACATATTGCCTTCACCGATAGGAAGTAAACTATTTTCAATAAGGCTGTATAGTAAAATACATGGATTATATATAAAATGCGAGAATGCCTTGGCTTTTACTCTCTACTGTGCTTCAGAGATTTCTAGGTAGTTTGTGAGCTGCTTACATTGAGGGATGCTACTGCATTAAGCATCAGGTCATCACTAAGCACAGGTTAGAGCTTTTGGGTACAAGACAGACAGAAGTGGTATGGGAAGAAGAGAACAGGAGACAAAGACAAGGTACACAACTCACATCCCACTTGTGTAGAGGGCACATAGATAATGTTCTGTCAGCTTTTATTATGGCCCTAAAATGTCAGTTTGTATTCAATGAGACAGCTTTGATGATTTGGAACAAAATGAAAGAATCATTCTCAGAGAAGTCTCAAATCCACAATATACGCTAAATGGTCCAAAATTTCATCCTCAATAAATAATAAAGAAACAAGGGACTGACCCCAAACCTTCCCAGATTAAGTACCATGGTTGTTTTTCTTTTTTCATTTTTTTTATCTCCTTTGGCAACACCAAAGTCTTTGCCTGGATGGTCAAAGCACAGAGAAGACAGGGCAAAGAAGGCTCTGGTTTCATGATCTATGGTTGTCAAAACCCCAAAGAGGTTTTGAAGTTTCTTCTTCACATGTCTCTGTGACTACTATGGGACCAAATTGCTGGCTTAACTGGATCCTGTGTGTCTATCCTCTCAGGCAGTGGCAGAAACAACCATAAAGATAAGGAAGACATAATGAGTATAGGAATTCTGATCTCAAACCAGGCAACCTGAGTTTAAATCTAGGGCCTTTTGCAGTTTAGATCTAAATGTTGGAGAATTTAGTATATTTTTTTCTGTCAAATAATTAGCCATGTTTTTCTCACTGGATGCAAACAAACTAGAAAAGTGACTTAAAGAATGAAGGAAGGATCAGAGAAATGACTTCTCAAGTTCAGGCATGTGCTGCCACGCCTAAAGACCTGAGTTTGAGCCCTAGGATCCAGAGATGGAAAGAGAGAACCAAGTTTCATAAGTTGTCCTCTAATAGACACAGACAAAGTCAGACTGACAGACAGACAGACAGACAGACACACACACACACAATTAATTAATTAAATACAGGGATATAAAACAAGCAAATGGTGAATAGATTTAGTTATTAGTTATTTTAGAATTATTCATATGTGATAAACTTGCAAATATATTTTCCTTTGACTCAATAATTTCAGGTTTAATAAGCACTTTTCACCTTAAGAGAGGTTATTAAAAATATTCTGCTGTGTTTTTAATACTTTTGTGGTGTGATTCAAAATGTATTTCCTCATCATGAGACCTTAGTAGAAATGAACATCTGGTCAAAATCTTGCATTTCATAAAATATCATGTATGTAATAATTATTACCAATTTGGCTACAAAATTCTTATTACTCAGGTAAAATAGAATATTCATATTGTCTTCTTCCATGAATTGTCTTTCATATCACATTAGATATTTTTTGTCCAGGGGGAGATGAAGTTGCCACCTACATTTAATAATTATCTACCTGAGGCTCATTTCATTAATTTTCACTGCATCAGACTATAATTTTATTTAAAGATGACAAAATATTTGTATATATCTTACTAAAGTTTATAGGTACTTGGAATGGAGAGTTTTCAATGCATTATTAATATTACCAAATCTTAGAGTAGATATATTAATCATTATGCCGTATTATATTTATTCATGGTCAAAGATACAGAAATGTGTTGGTTAATCACTCTTACGTTATTAACTAATCACCAAGAAAATTTACAACTATAATAAGGTTCTTAAAGATTTCTTATTCCAAAGACAGTCTATAAATTTGTTACATTATTATCTGAACTGGTAGCCAAAGAAAGTAATAGAATTCATGAGAGAGGAAATTGCAGTGAGGGCAAAGAAGATGCCTCAAGATTTAAACCTATCTCATGGGAGACAGTTGGCTAGTTAAGAACGGAGGCTAAGCTTTAATAGCACTGAGTGTACCTGCAGGGCAATGGTACTGTCCAGTTTCTGTTGATACAGTAACTTGATTGGTGATGTTATAGCCATAAAAGGGATGATTATAGTATTTTTGTGATTTAAACAAGTACTTCTACCGAAAAGGACATGACAGTCATTGAGCAAAGAAACTAGAACTGTTCTTTAAATACTGAGATCACTGTCCACTGTGTGTGTAAAGAACCATGGAAAATAGAGAAAAAGATCCATTAGTCAGTAAAGATTTTTATTTTAGTAAATGGAATATGAACCTTTGATAAAGGCACAGGTGAGCTTTGCTCTATGTAAATACTAGAGACTCATAGCATTTAATTAGAGGACACAGAGGAAAGTTGAGAGAACAGGACAGAATAGAAAGGAATACACATATACATGATTACATATAATTCAAAATTTTTAATTGACTTTATTGAACTATACATTTTTTTCTGCTCCCCTCCTTTCCCCTCTCCTCCCCTTTTACTTTCTCCCATGGTCCCCATGCTCCCAATTTACTCAGGAGATCTTGTCTTTTTCTACTTCCCATGTAATTTAGATCCATGTATGTCTCTCTTAGGGTCTTCATTGTTGTCTAGGTTGTCTGGGATTGTGAATTGTAGGCTGTTTTTCTTTGCTTTATGTCTAAAAGTCACTTATGAATGAGTACATATGATATTTGTCTTTCTGGGTCTGGGTTACCTCACTCATAATGATGTTTTCTAGATCTATCCATTTGCCAGCAAATTTCAAGATGTCATTTTTTTTTCTGCTTTGTAGTACTCCATTGGGTAAATGGACCACATTTTTCTTATCCATTCTTTGGTTGAGGGGCATTTAGGTTGTTTCCAGGTCTGACTATGACAAATGCTGCTATGAACATAGTTGAGCACATGTCCTTGTGGTACGATTGAGCAACCTTNTTATGAATGAGTACATATGATATTTGTCTTTCTGGGTCTGGGTTACCTCACTCATAATGATGTTTTCTAGATCTATCCATTTGCCAGCAAATTTCAAGATGTCATTTTTTTTTCTGCTTTGTAGTACTCCATTGGGTAAATGGACCACATTTTTCTTATCCATTCTTTGGTTGAGGGGCATTTAGGTTGTTTCCAGGTCTGACTATGACAAATGCTGCTATGAACATAGTTGAGCACATGTCCTTGTGGTACGATTGAGCAACCTTTGGGTATATACCCAAAAGTGGTATTGCTGGGTATATTTCATTTTAATTTTTTTTATAAAAAATAAAGTTTTCTCTCATACAGTACATCCACACCACAGTGTTCTCTCACTCCATTCCTTCCCTGATACCTTTATTCTACCCCAGATCTACTCCTTCTCTGTTTTCTCTTCAGAAAAGAGCAGGACTCCAAGAGACAACAACCAAACACAACAAAAGAAGATGCAATAAGACAAGGCAATAGCCTTCCTATTAAGACTGGACAAGGCAACCCAAGAGGAAAAGAGTCTCAAGATCAGGCAAAAGAGTCAGAGAAGCAACACTGCCTCTCACTAAAAAAGACTCCCACAAAACACCATACTAACAACCGTAACATATACTCATAAGACTTTTTAGGTTTTTTTTTTTTTGAGACAGGGTCTCATCGTGTATCCCTGGGTTGACAGGAATTAACTAGGTAGGTCAGACTGGTCTCAGATCTGTAGATATCTTCCTATCTCTGCCTCCTAAGTGATGGTAACTGATACTATGCTTAGTTTTAAATTTCTTTTAAAATAAATTTGTGTGTGTGTGCATGTGTGTGTATGTGTGTATGTGTATGTATATGTGTGTGTGTGTGTGTGTACAAGTACCAGTGCACAGGTGGAGGTCAGAGGACAACTTGTGGGAATCAGTTCTTTCCTTCTTCTATCTTATGAGTCCCAGGGATTCAAACAAGGGAACAGGGTTAGTATGCAGCACATTCAGCTGCTGAGTCATCGTGCCTACCTTGTAATTATTTTAAATGTTTATTTACTTTTTGCTGACTTGTAACCTTAGAGTTTGTGAATTATAACCAAGAAGGAAAATAGTAAAAAGAGACGTGTATTTTGAGGTAAAGATAGTAGAAAAGACACTCATCTTCACTCCTTCATCTCTTCTCCTTTTTACTTTTATGTGAGGTTATAATTACAACATTTCCCTTTCCTTCCTCCAAACCACCTCACATAGCTCTCCTTTCTCTTTTTCAAATTCATAGCCTCTTTTTCTTTAATTGTTATTACACACACACATACATATACAAGCACCTACATACATAGTGCTTTCATTAGGTCACTGGGCCATATAGTCAGTACTCATGAGGCAAAGATGTGTTGGTCTTCAGTGGAAAACAATATCAAGAGTGTTCCAGAAAAGTTGACCCTTGTCAAATTAGTGTTAGTTCCGCAAATTTCACTTTTGCCTCTAATACTTGGCCTTTCTCAAGGCTTCAAGAGAGAACCATAAGTGAAACTGAACTTACCTAGTAAGTTGTCCTGGACATAAAATCTGGAGCATATCCATGTGATGAGGACCAGCTCCTGGCTTATTCTTTGCTTCTCCTTCATGGGGGGATCTGCTAGATGTCTAAAGCATTTACCTGCTCAGTGTTGAAGGAATGCATTACTGTCTTGGCATGAAGTTTTATGTTAGTCTTGCTGCGGTTGAGCTTTTAAAATTGCTTTCCCTTGTTGTATCTATTTAAAAATCCATTCATTCATTTAATTGTTTAGACTTTTGAGTTTCTCTATTATTTCTTTCTCGAGTAGTATGCATCCTCTATCAACTTTATCGCTACTCCTCTATTATTACATTTGACTCTTGTTGCCATGAAGGGAAAAGTTTGAATAGTTGGTATTTTAATAGATCTTTGTTCCTGGGCTGCAATTTTAATTGTTCTATATAAATTTGCTTCCATTTTGTATGATGCAGAAAAACTAGAAGGGGCTGAAGTCAAAGGCACATCCTTAACATAGTTGGGATAAGGCTCCATTTTGTAGACAGTAGGCCTGTGCTATGAAGAATCCTATGGCTCTATTTCACAATGATTGCAGCTCAACCTCTTTGCAGGAGCCACAAGGGAAATCTCAAATTTTACCTTAAAATTCTTTGTGTGAGTGTGTGAATTTCTAGAGATGAACTCTGAAAATCTGAGATTCCTCTGAGGAGTATAGGTCTCCTGTAGTTTTGATTTTCATAAAGTCTATTCCCAGACTTCAAGCATTCATCCAAGTAATCATTTAGAATTTAGAAGTCTATACCTCCTGCAGCTTCCTCAGACAGACATATCACACCCGACTCTTGGATTTTGGTTTTACCCTGAAACCTCAGTTCTTAACCAGGAAAAGTCATTGACTCTTCATTCATTCACTGATTTTGCAAGAAGAGTAACAAACCCCAAGATCTTAATATGTGGGTGCTGAAACAATAGTCTACAGCTGGGAATGAATCCCGTGAAGTTCAGGTGTTTTTTGCTTTGAAAAAATTGAGGACTGTTTTTCCAATTATACATTTTCAAATAGCATTTTCTTATATTTCTGCACTTATTTCCTCAAGGTGACTCAGAAACACGCGTTTCGAGGAAATTGACACTATTCCATAAAAAGAAACAGGTCCTTAGGTATAGCTGGGCTGAAAGAGTAAGATTCTGGCTTGCCTTAATATTAATGCCAAAGTTCTATTTACAGACTGGAGACAATTGCAGGATCATCTCGTTTAGCTTTCAGGGTACCCTAATAAACATCTCTGACACAGGCGAACAGTCAAGTACATAAAAGAGGAAGGTGAATGGTTTGATAGAAGAACACCGAGCACAGGTAGACAAGGCTGGCCATTTAAAAGGATCATTAAAAGAAGACACAATTTGGCTGAATGACTCCCCAGAGAGCTTGTCAGTGGGGTTTATGAACTCTGGGAGAAGGGCCAAGTTAGGCCTAATTATGTTTAGATTAACTCTGTAATTCAAATGTCTAATGTTCTTTTACCTCCTTTTCTCCCTTTCTGTCTCTGTTGTCTGGTTCTGTTTTGCTTGCTGGTTAGTGTTTTAATTATGAAGTGAGTTAGAAGGTCTAGGGTCGTAAACATTTTCCTTATGTGGATACTTTGAACTAGTATCATTTTTCTATTTTTCCTTGAAAAACAGATTGCAATATATTGAAAGAAAAAGATAGTCACAGTAAAAGCATGTTGCAACAAGGTACACTGGTCATCATTTCTGTTTATTGCTGCCTCTGGGACTTACAAGATTAATTGTCTTTCAAACAAAAGCCCGACAATCTGAGAATAATATTATTTGGCTTATTGGGGCAATAATTACTGAGGGAAAAGCTCTTTTCTTTCTTTCTTTCTTTCTTTCTTTCTTTCTTTCTTTCTTTCTTTCTTTCTTTCTTNCCTTCCTTCCTTCCTTCCTTCCTTCCTTCCTTCCTTCTTTCCTTCTTTCTTTTTAGTAAGGAAGAATTAGTATTGGCTCGTGGTTTGAGGGTACAGTCTTTTACAGCAGGAAAATGCATGGTGCGGGAGGGTAACAGCTCCCGTCCGTGGGGTCAGGAACATGAGGCTGCTTCACTCTCATACAGAGAAAAGAGCATGGCATCCACCAAAGCTATAAAAATTTAAGGTCTGCCTTTCACCCCAAGCTTCCTCTAGGCAGGCACCCATCACTTCTAGCTGGACTGAGTAGTGGGTGGGGGGGATTTCACATGCAAACCATGACCCTTATCTCTAAAGGCTTTACAATTTAGGACCGCCCTCCTTTCTTATGACATTCGCTTTTCCTGGTGAAAGATACAGAAACAAACTAAAGCCATCTTCTTCACTCCACTGCTACAGTCCTACGTCCGGTTCTACCTCAAACCACTCTTGTCCAGTCCTCATCATGGGGTTGTCTTTCTTCAGTAACTCAAAAGTTCTTTCCCCTGGGGCTCCTCTGTCTCCTCTTATTTTATACATTCTCCTGAAATGAAATTTCATACATACAACTGAAAATTTTTGTTTTCTTTTTCTTCTTCTTCTTCTTCTTCTTCTTCTTCTTCTTCTTCTTCTTCTTCCTTTTTTATTGAGCTATATATTTTTCTCCACTCCCCTCCCTCCCTCTCCCCAAAGTCTTTTTTTTTGGTGAGTGTCTTTTCCTATCTGATTTTTTTGTTTTCTCTTTAAATAAATTCTTTCTCATCATAGTTTTCCCCCCCTCATCAAGGCAAATACATGGGTCTTTGCTTTCCAGTGTAACAACCCAGGGCATTAAAGACTAACATTGCTTATGTATGATGTCATCGTATAATACTTGTTAACTTTTCTGGGGGTGGATGTGTCACTGATGCAAACTGAATAATTCTTTAGCCAAAAAGAAAAAAAAGAAGAAAAGAGAAAGTATATACACGTAAGAAAATTAATTTCAGGCTTCTTATCCCTTAAAGACCCCCGAGGTGTCTCATATTCAAATTGAGATCACATAGCTATGCTTACGTCTCAGAAGTGGTCTGTGTAACAACAGTGTATTTTCTTCACTGTTAAATACTTTCTTTACTTCTTCATAATATCCCGGTTTGTTCTTATTGTCAGCTTGGTAGAACCTGGAGTCAGCTGGGAAGAGGAAACCTCAGTCAAATATTGGCTCAATCAGATTGACCTATGATCATGTCTGTGAGAGATTGTTTTGATTGATGATTGATGTAGAAGCTCACTGTTGCAGGTACCATCACTAGGCAGGTGGGCCTGGGTTGTATTAAAAAACAAACTGAGCATAAGCCAGTGATTGACCCATTAAACATGATTCCTTTATGATTTCCGCTTCAGTTCCTACTAGAGTTCTTGACCTTGTTTCCCACAGTGATAAACAGTGACCTGGAACTGGAATTCACAGTAAATCTCCTCCTTTTAAAATTGTTTTTGGTTGTGGTATTCACCAGAACAACAAAAAGCAAATTAGAATATATGACATGTGACAATGTTGCACACACACAGATTTTATGGGAAAGTCAGTTGGTTTTTTTCTGGATTCATTGTGTTTAATAACTTTACTGAGCTCACTCCCCCCTATATATGCATGCACAGTATATAGCATATATACAATATACTTACTACATATGTATATATATTATATAAAAAGTATAAAGTGATCCAATATAGTCTACATTTCTAAGGAACAAGTTATACTCCTTAACTGACATGCCTGAGTATAAAGCCTGTGTGGTATCTCCATGAACTAGGTAGACTTTTTCTTCTGTGATTTATTACTGCACCTTAAATTTTGTGATCTAAATTTGTTGACACAGATTCTGTCACCTGAGAACTAACTTTTGAAGATGGCTTTGGCTGTGTCGGCCGAGGATGCAGCCCATTGTTTCCCAAACTTGATTTCCTGGTGTTGAAGCTTCTGTTACAGAAAATAGCTCTTTATGTCTAGAAAAAGGCATTCTGACAGAACATCATTGTCAGGGGCACTGGAAGAGCATTGTTTCTGCTATTGGGAAGGGAGAGAACAACTGCATATAAGATTACATCAATAAGAAAGTGTTACTGTTCTGGAGAGCTAAGATTAAGCTCCTTAAATTTTTGTAACTTGATTCTTTGAGTTTGTGTATGTGCATTTTTGTTTGTAGTTTGCGTATATGAATGTACTCAATGTCTAGCTACTTCTCTGCAGTTTATGCAAATTAGACTGTCATTTGAAAATGGCTTGATAAAGACATCCACAAATTGTAAGGAAGATGATAATATGCATTTGATTGACATGAACTAATTAAACCATAATGTCCCAGGCTATTGTTTGCCAGGCAGTTATCTGGTGGCATAAGGGAAATGTCAGCATGGAGCTTTACGATGCAATTGGTTTTCATCAACAGAAAGAAGAAACGATGTTCAAGCTCTCCTTATATCATCATGTCCACTGTGTAAATCCTCTCTTCAAAAGAACAGTCTAGCAATTACACAGTGCTAAGACAGAATTAAACAACAACAACAACAGGAAAATAAAACAAAATGAAAACAGGGAGAAGAGAGTGTAGCTCTATGTCTATCACTAGTTTGCTATGGGATCTTTATTACACCAGGATCTAATCCTACAAAGAGTGATAATGGCAATACTTCCTTCCTTGGCTTGCTGGGAATTAACTGGGAGAGCACATATGAAGTGCTTCACATGTTTGATAGAGACAAGCTATTGTCATGGCTGCATAGGTACTTCCTAAATTGGCACTTCTCACTTGGGACAGCTCACAGAATGGGAGCTCTTGAGTGTACATGGGAAGGACACTTAACCTCCAAGCCTTATAACTAAGTTCAAAAAAAGCATCTGTATTTTCTCAGTTGTTTCTATAAACAGACAAAAGCAGCTATTTTTGTTCTCTTAGGAGATTTTATTTGGTAGTACTTTCACATCCATGTCTCAACAAGTCTCCTCTATTTTAGCAACTCTGTCTTTGGCTTGTTTAATCAGTCTCCTGCTTAGCAAGGAGTATTTCACCTTGAGTCTTAATTCCTTCTGCCATTCTCCCTGGAAATGGATCAAATATTTGGAGTCCTTGTCAGGATAAGTTGCTGACATAAGTAACCAGGTGCCTCAATGGCTGTGCTCTTGATATCCTTCCAGGTACTAATTAGAGCATGGCATGTTTTCTCCACCACGCTTTGTTATCTTATAAATCTGTACTTCCCAGAGAACTGACATTTTCTGCAATGATTTTTCTCAATTGTCTCCTAGTTAGTGAATTAATTTTGAGTTGAATTTGGGACCCAGATGAAACCTACTTTTAAAGTGGAGATATTAACATTCTATAGGAATCAAATCTATGCGAAGCTAATGAAGTCACCGCGGAGAGGACAAAATTACATGCAATCCACAGCATCTGTTGTACGTGTGGTGCAAGCACATGAGCACACAAGTGCCTATGCCTATGCATGCACATGTAGCAATCAGAGTAGAACACTGGGCCTCTTCCCCTGTTCCTTCTACCGTTTTGCCCATAGAGAAAGCACCTCACTAAACTAGAGACTTACTGTTTCAACTAGAGTGGCTGTTTGCCTCTGCCACAACGCTGGAGTTATAGCTATACATAGCCATATTTAACTTTTTACATGAGCACTGATGATTTGAACACAGGTCTTTCTTCTTGCAGGACAAATAATCTCAGCCACAAAAACATCTCATCAGCACCCATACCTACCAACAGGATTTAATTTAAAAATAAAAATGTTATTCTTTTTCAAAATATGTTTGTGTAGTGTGTGTGTATGTGTGCGTATGTGTGTGTATGTGTGTGTGTTTGTATATAAGTGTGCATGTGTGGAGGTCGGTTGACATCATGTGTCTTTACTATTCACTCTCCACATTTTTTATTTCTTACTGAGGCAGACTCCTTCATTTGTACCCAGTGCTCCCTAATTCCACTAGTCTGACTAGCCGGCTTCACACTGGGAATCCCCGTCTCTGACTCTGAGACACTGTGAAGTGTTCACCTTCCATTTATGTGCATACTGGGGATCTGAACCCCAGATCTCTTCATGCTTATGAGGCAAGAGCTTTATCCACTGAGGAATTTTCTGAGCTCCCTCAAATGATTTTAATTGTTCTAGTAGAACTTCATCTTAGTTTTATATTTCATGTTTTTTTTGTTTTGAAAATTTTTAATGTATAGTTTCTATAACCAATGATACAGTCTGTTATTTCAGTAAGGAAAAACAGCTTTCCTGACAGTTCAGAGCTGTTGTGCTTTTTTCCCAAATCCCAGTTATTAACTTCTGGTTCTCCTTTTGTTTATTTTGAACCATGAAACATAAAACTGTTTTTGATTAAATTAATATATTTTGTCTTTTTGTTGTAATTTCAATTTAGTTTATTCTTTCTAACCAAATTTTCATCATTCTTTGGAGATATATAATATTTGATACTCAGTAATACTCAATATCTTTGAAACTATTCTTGAATTTTATTCAGCCTCTTCAGTATTTGTGTCATTCAGGGTTCTACTTTCTTGGATATTAAATAATTCTTTTAGTGTCCCAGGAAAATACTTCTCTTATTTCTTTGAAAAAAATTTCAGCGGTTTTCCATGGTCTTCGATGTACTGCATATCACAACACAGGCTCACATTCAGGACTCGAGAGTTGAGAGCCTTTGCTCTTGCTCTGCAGAACTCTAAACTTGCAGAAGGGACATATATTTTTCTGGAAAATCTAAGCATGCACTTCCATTAAATTCTGCCTTTCTGCTCATCGTCACTGACCCTGGGAGAATGTCTTTTATATTGCCAGGCCTATAAGAATGCTACTTCTAAATGATAGTATTGCTAAAAATAACATTTTAGGGTTGTCATTCTGGAAACTGATCTATGGCCTAACAGCCATTTTTAGCTTGATGCTTCCTTTGCTCTGAAGAGAATGTGCAGCCACTCATACATCATGATGTCTTCTTTATTCATTTCTTTCAACTCTGGGTTTAGTGCTTATAAATTACTTATAACAGATTTGTGAGTGACGCTTTGGTCATCGAATTTGGTAACATGATCTAGGGGACTGTTGAGAGATTTTATGCAATGTTTTCTATGATAAAATACTCTGGCTGTGGATGTCTTTATGCATCTATAAACCTTCTGGCTGACACTCTCAGAATGCTGGCACTTCAAAGATAGGGCTAATTCATGTTCAGAGGTTGGGACTACAGATGTGCGCCACTACGCCCAACAGCTGAAAATTCTGTTTATATACTGTTCCCATGGGTCCTTTGTTTTTAATGCTTTTTATTTCTAGTAAAGTCAACATGGCAGATTCTGGAGAAAGGAAGCATCTGAGTTCCTCTTGTCATGGACTGATTTTTGTTATATGAGGATGAAGCAGGTAGGCTAAAATATGTTACACAAAATCCCATGATTAAGTAAGCTAAAGGCTTACTTCTGGCTTGTTAGTAAGGACCTGGACTTCTCATAGTTATGAGGTGGTCAGGCTAATAGATTCAATTTTTACACATTTACTCACGTCAAAGAACACACCCTTACAAGTAGATAATACTTAAAAATCTACCTTCCAAATTCTTACATTTTCTAAAACACTTTTTCTAATCTATGTCCTTAACTGTAACACAGGTGAGGGAGTATAATGTGACCTTGAATTTAACCAACAGGGAAGTGGGATACTTACAAGTGGTCAAGCCTGTTTCAGGTACAACATTTTTTTATTCTTATTTTTATTGAGCTCTACATTTTTCTCTGTTCCCCTCCCTTCCTCTCCCCTCCCCCCTTCAACCATCCCCTAAGGTGTCCATGATCCTAGCTTACTCAGGAGATCTTGTTTTTTTCTATTTCCCATGTAGATTAGATCTATATATGTCTCTCTTGGGGTCTTCATTGTTGTCTACGTTCTCTGGGATTGTATTTTGTGGGCTGGTTTTCTTTGCTTTATGTTTAAAAAACCACTTATGAGTGAGTACATGTGATAATTGTCTTTCTGGCTTTGGGTGACCTCACTCAAAATGATGTTTTCTAGCTCCACCCATTTTCCTGCAAAATTCAAGGTGTCATTATTTTGTTCTGCTGTGCAGTACTCCATTGTTTAAATGTACCACATTTTCCTTATCCT
This sequence comes from Bramus lutescens, assembly GCA_001685075.1. Taxonomy (NCBI): domain Eukaryota; kingdom Metazoa; phylum Chordata; class Mammalia; order Rodentia; family Cricetidae; genus Bramus; species Bramus lutescens. The sequence goes on along the minus strand of LOEQ01005890.1, from coordinate 56,447 downwards.
TTCCTTATCTTTGGTCAAAGGGAATTTAGGTTGTTTCATTTCTGGTTATGACAAACAATGCTGCTATGAACATGTCCTTGTGGCACGATTGAGCATCCTTTGGATATGTACCCAAAAGTGGTATTACTGGGTCTTGCAGAAGGTTATTTTCTAATTTTCAGAAATTGCCACACTGACATCCAAAGGGGCTGTACCAGCTTACGTTCCCACCAGCAATGCAAGAGTGTTCCCTTTTCCCCACAACCTCTCCAGCATAAGTTGTCATCAGTCGTTTTGATTTTGGCCATTCTTACAGGTGTAAGATGGAATCTCAGAGTTGTTTTGA
>LOEQ01005890.1:34912-45934 GCA_001685075.1 Bramus lutescens | reverse complement strand
TCTCTCTCTCTCTCTCTCTCTCTCTCTTTCTTTCTTTCTTTCTTTCTTTTTCTCAGCAACATTGAATTTGGCTGTTTCAATGAGTGAGGCTTCCAGCGAGATGAAAGGATGAGTTTTCTTGTAAGTCTGCTTTTCTCTTTCAACATGAACCCCAATGAAAAATGAAATACGGATGGGCGTGGGAGCTGTGGAACACTTTTTCAAGAACGCATAATTATAGCAATGCATCTAGCATATCTCTCTAATCATCCTTTTTAACAGGCTCCAAGCTATCACCAAGAGAACACCCATGGCTTCTGTCCGGAGGCTTTTCTTTCACTCTCCCAGTCATTGCTCAGCTCTTACGGCATCATTAGTGCCCAGCTTCTCTGAAAGAAGTTTTCTAGATCCACCCACGTTCCAAGTGGTTCCTGTTGTCTCTTTGATTCATGCTCTCTTCCTCATGATTCCATATACATTTCTCTAACTTTGTTTTAGAACTAGAATTATTAATCTTATTCTTTATTTCAGAGGGCAGAATTTGATGTTCACCTCAGTGATATCTTATGCTCCTAAATACTGCTCTTAAAATTCTCAGGGGATCTTACACTGGCTGACGAATTATGAATCTTTCATCTCCACATCAGCTGGGCCAGATGGTACTGCACAAACTACTTCTGGTCTGAAGGGACTCCATTTTCTTGGATACATTTTTTTTAATCTTTTTAAATCTGTCATCTTGATAAGTGGTTGTGTAAGTCATTAAACATTGACCTTCAAAATTAAATCACTTATTTTGGCGTATGAAACATTTTTCATCAGAGTAGCTTGTTATGTTTGGATAAATGATACTCATTTGTGCAAAATTGGCACCTTACAAAATTGAGTTTTACAATCATGAACATTAACTATTTTTCCATTTGTTTGTTTTCTTTTTAGCAGCTTCTGTTTAAAAAAAAAGATTTGGAGTTGCCAGTTTAATTTTTGTCAGTCTTTGGGTTTATTATTGAGTCTGTTTTAGTTGCTTACTATACTATACCATTTATTGCTACATTTTCAATTGACATAAGTACAATTGATAATACTGTTTTTAAGTTGAAATTTTGTCCAACAAGATTGGTACATTCATTTATCAGTTCTAATTGCTTCTTTGTATGTAGTTTTGGGTTTATTATATATAAAATCATGTCATCTACAGATCTGTACACATTAAAAAATTGTATTGCTTTGATTACCTTAGTTTCTCTGTTCTTACAGTTCCTCTTTCCACAGACTATTGCTCTGTCTGAATTTTGTAGTCATAGTATTGAACTGAATTTATGGAAGTTATTGTCTGTTGATGGCAGAAGAAAGTTTTTAAAATGTATCAGCTAATTAAATTTGCTCCAGATATCTTACAGGCATACTTTATCATTGTGAGTAATATTCACTTTTTAAATTTTTCTGTCATTTTCTTGAACAGGTATTTGATTCTTATCAAATACTTTTCCTGACTTTACTGGAATAATCATGATTTTTCCATAATATTGCTAATGTTATGATGCTCATTGATTTATTTTAACTGACAAACCAACCTTCCTTGCATTGTGAGACATCTCATGGCATTGTTATGTAACTCTACATCTAGTTTGCTGATACTTCATCTTGAAACACTGTATTTCTGCTCATAAAAGTGACTAGGACATGGTTTTGCTATCTTCATGCCAAGTATTGTGAGTAAGTAGTGCAATGATTTCACACAAAGAACTGTCACCAAACTTACACTTTTTCTGTTCTGTGGATGCAGTGTGTTGCCAGAGAACAGATTCTCTTACTGGACTGATCTAGCATGGGATCAAACTGGACCCTCTGAATGTGGCTGATAATTGGGGCAGAATGAGAAGCCAATGACAATGGTACTGGGATTTGTCTCTACTGCATGTACTGGCTTTTTGGGAGCCTAGTCTATTTGGATGCACACCTTCCAAGGCCTGGATGGAGCAGGGAGGGCCTTGGACTTCCCACAGGGCAGGGTATCCTGCCCTCTCTTAGAACTGGAGGGGGAGGGGGAATGGGTGAGTGGGAGAGAAATGGGAGGAGGAGAGGAAGTGGAAATTTTGAATGGTATTATTTATAAAGCAATAAAAAAGAAAGATATGGTGAATTTGTAATCACTCCTTATATTTATATTTATTCTAGTGAATAAAAACAGCCATGTCATAGGAAATGAGAATTTTCTCTTTTGTTTCTCTTTCATTTAGTTCTCTCCCTTGAATAAGAAAAGCATTTTCTGACTCTTCCTGTCATTTGTTTTCTATGTTATGAATTTCCCATTGAGGCCCTCTGCATTCACACCATTTTATAGAATCTGAGCATATCCTCTTTGTGCCCTAGAAATCACTATTTCCTCCCAGTTTTCCAGATCTGGCATGTTTTAATGAAACTGCTTGCACAGAGGGTAGCATGTTACCTTGCTTCATGGCTTCCTGACAAAGCATTTCTGCTCTATTTCCTGGACAAGTTCCTGTGATTAACTCTGTTTATTTTCTACCTTTCCTAAAATTTATTTTAACACTTGCCAAATCATCGTTTGGTAGTAACTAATTGATGATATTTGAAGTAGAAACAACTTTTTAATTTTTTGTTTGTGCGTTTTTAAGTGCAGATATTTGTTCACTTCTGCGTGGGTGAACACACACACAGACATGTCAAATGCGGACACGGATATCTTCTCTATCATTCTCCACCTTAATTTTTGAGAATGTTTCTCTCTCTGAGCCTGGAAAACAGATTGAGCTAGGCTAGCTTCCTAGCAAGTCCCAAGGATCTACCTGAGCTATGAGATAATGCTCTTGTACACTGCAAAGATTTGTCACTTGTATTAGATTAAAAAAATGCTGATTGGTCAGTAGCCAGGTAGGAAGTATAGATGGGAAAAGAAGAAGAGGAGAATTCTGGGAAGAGGAAAGGTAAAGAGGCCAGTCACCAGCCAGACACAGAGAAAGCAAGATGAGAATGCCTCACTGAGAATAGTACCAAGCCACGTGACTAAACATAGACAAGAATTATGGGTTAATTTAAATTGTAAGAGCTAGTTAATAATAAATGTGAATAGGCCAAATAGTTTATAATCAATAAAAGCATCTGTGTATTTCTTAGGGACTGAATGGCTGCAGGACCAGGCAGGAAAGAAACTTGTCTACAAATGGTACCCAAATGTTTGGCAAGATTTTCCACATAAAGAATGAGAAAGCTTTTAAAATAAAGGAGTCTAGACAGACAAAAAAACAGAGTCAAGTGTGGCTTCTTGGTAACCATCTTTTCTCTGTTGGCTCTGTTTGCTGGCAGTGAGCAGAGCACAGGTCCTTTAAGTGAGGCTTCCTGAGTCAGCACTGTGGCAAAAACCTCACAACTCTTAAGAGGCTCTGCCACCAAACACTTAAATGGTGTTTATGAGTAGCTAGCATCAGGCTTCTTGGTGGTGGGATAAACCTAGAAACTCCAAAGTTGTGGCAATAAATGTAGCTCCTGCCAACACCTCCACAATGAAGCTAGAATCTCAAAAAGTTAAGGAATGGGGTGGAGCCAGCTACCAAAGCTGCAGCTTTAATCCTAGCCACAGTGCTTAGCATATTAAAGACTCATGTCAGTACAGTAAGGACAGATTCAGATGAAAAAATCCTCTAAAGGTTTTATAGTGTGTTTATAAATATACATAGGCTTGGGAGAGCAAAGAGAAAGGATAAAGTACTTAAAGAAAAGAAATAAAGTAGTCAGGTGTGGTGGCACATGCTTTTAATTCAAGTACTTGGTAGGCAGAGGCAGGCAGATCTCTGTTATTTCAAGACGAGCCTGGTCTATAGAGTGAGTTCCAGGGCAGTCAAAGATACACAGAGAAACCCTGTCTCAAAAAAACCAAAACTTAAAAATAAAAATAAAAGAAATAGAGTTAAAAAAGAAACATCAAAATGGAAAATATACAGAGAATCTGGGTATGTTATTGTGTTGTCTTTGAATTGACTGTGAGGAAGGAGCAACAGCTGCTAAATGACATTTGATTATAAATGCTGCTGGGTTAGTCCAACCTATATATTTTAAAAATACCTTGACTTCAAAATTTAAGTCAAAAGATATGTTACTTTGGAGAGGAGGTTTTGCTTTTGTTTACACAGGAACTGAGAGGCTGTGGATTCATTATCAGTTGAGAAAAATAAGGTTTGATAGAGAAAGACCAATTGAAAATCTCCAATGGCAACAAATGACTCAGATAATCCAACATTTCAAGGAACCTGTGTTGAAGTTTCCTCTGAGTTTTATATATAGAACAGCCTCAAGACTGCTGACTGAGATGATCCAGGCTCACAAAATACTCCAGTCAGGGCTTAACTATAACCCTAAATTTTCTTTGGGTCCTAGAAGATTGTTATTGCCCCCAGTCTGCAGGGAGTAGCCTAGAAAACTATGCCCACATTCCCCCCCAAAATGGATTATGAGTGTTTGTTTTTGTTCAGCATGTTGGTTACAAGTTGCTATGGATAATGGTCAGGAGAAAAGCTAAACAAAGGAGATTAGTTTCAGAGTTTTTGTTTTAACAAGAAAAAAAGGGGAAATGCTGTGGGATAATGCTCTTGTACATTGTAAAAATTTGTTACTCATGTTAGTTTAATCAAACAATGATTGGCCAGTAGTCAGGCAGGAAGTGTAGGTGGGGTGACCAGACTAAGATAATTCTGGGAAGAGGAAAATTAGAGAGTCAGTCACCAGCCAGATGCAGCGGAAGCAAGATGAGAATGTTCCACTGAGAAAAGGTACCAAGTCACATGGCTAAATATGGACAAGTTATGGGTTAATTTAAGTTGTAAGGGCTAATTAATAATAAGCATGAGCTAATAGGCTCAACCATTTATAATAAATATAAGCCTTTGTGTATTTCTTTGGAACTGAATGGTTGTGGGACCAGGCAGGGTAAAAACTTTTGTCTACACACCTGCTTCCACATTACCAGGGCTGGAACGATATAAGTGTGCCACATGGTAGGATTTTTGGTGTGTGATGGGGACTCTAACTCAGATTCTTGTGCTTATGATTCTAGTACTAACAAGACATAATGGTCCCTGGAGCTCAGAGCCAGCCATACTGAAATAATTTGCTTCAGATTCAGTGAAGGGAACCTGTGTCATAACTAAAGTGGATGTCAATGGGGGGAAGAAGAGTGGGGAAAATCATTCTAAAGTCCCCATGGACACGTAGGTTTATACCCCTTCACTCACAAACTTATTCACATGTATGCATTAGTGCATGTGTGTCACATGTATGCATGCATGCATGCGTGCAAGAACAACACACACACATACCTGTATTCACATGAAATCTGATGCTTATTTCCTTTCCATGTGATGTTACCTTGAAACCTTTTCTTGGTTATTTCTCATATATATCATGATAAACACCAACAGCTATAGAGCCCAACTCATGTTAAAATGTGAATATCTCTTGGAATCAGCGTTGTGTCTGTTTGTTGTTACTAATCCTTTAAGCACTGAATGTACATGCATTAATTTGATTAAAATTAAGAGCCAAGTATAATGTCCATGAAATTAATCACAAAACCCAGGCTGAATTGCTTTAGTAAACACAGTAAGTATTGTGTTTCATTTCCAGCATGCTTTAAATGCTGGGGAGTTTCTGAGGCTGTGATCACCATGGCAAGGTGTCAAAATGGTATATTGTTTTCTAATTTTAGTTAAGTCAGCCTTATTTCTCTTAAACACTCTCAGTGAAGTCAAAGATTGTATGGAAATATGATGAACATGTTTTACACATCCCTTTGTAGCTCTAATTGCAAAACATGTTTTTTCATGAATCTTGCTGACTTACTTTCAGGATTCATTTATACATTTCTCAAATGTAGAAATTCTGTGAAATTAATTATGAAACACTGGCTGAGTTGCTTTAGTAAACAGATTAAATATTGAATTTCATTTTCAGCATATGCTTTAAACTACGGAAAAACTGGGTTTTGTTGAACATAGTCATGTATCTTTGGTATGAATTCTGTTCATTTCTCTCTCTTATGTCTCCAACTCCCCTCTTTCCTTAATCTGCAACTTAGTAGGGAAATATATTTAGCCTATGTTCTTTTAAAGTATATGTATTTTTTACTGGGTTGCCTCACCCAGCCTAAATACAAAGGGAGGAGCTTAGTCCTACCTCAACTTGATATCCTTACTTTATTGACACCCATGGGAGGCGTGCCCCTTTCTGAACAGAAACAGAAGAGTGGATGGGGTGGTACAGAGGAGAGGCAGGGGGAGGGATTGGGAGGAGAAAGGAAAGGTGAAACTGCCTTAGAGATGTAACATTGTACCTGCTCCCACAAAGTCAGCTAGGGTTCTGGAATGGGAATTCTCAAGGCAAGAGAAACGGTAGATGAAAGAAGCTGAGACAGAAGACACAGACAGCTATAACCGGAAGGTCTGTTTGGTCACGTCAAAACAGCCCACAGTTTATTTCAGAATTTGCTTGTATGCAAAAGCATAACGAAGCATAACACAGATTGTGAAGTCAGTATCTAACCAAGACCATTTCTGTCCCTGAATGAGCAGCTTCCTCGCTGACCTGTGCTTGCTGCTCGGAAGCAGCCTACTTTCTGTCTTGAGGTTCCTGATGCTTGGCATAGCAGTATTCTTTCTACTAGATAGAGTGTTCTTTTCTCATGGGCAAAATGTTCTTTCCCTTGGGCTAAATTAGAAATCTCTCACAGCCCTAAATATTATTGGAAAAAGCAGAGCAGGCAAGCTTGAACTCACATGACTTATAAGTCAGAATTGACTCCGGATAGAAATGGAGTCATATGTGGGCTACCACAAAAATAAATAAAAAATGTTAATAAAAAGAAAAAATAAAGTATTTCTATTTTTATTTTAAAATGAAATAATTTAACTAGATAATTATTTTCTACTTTGTAGTCATTTTCTTGCCTAAAGTTAGATATTTGGACACTTCTCTGGATGCATTTGAAAACAAGAGGCCCGAGGTCATCCCATTAATAGCTTTCTTTTTAGTTCTTGTTTTGTTCTGGTAAGTAAATAGCCATCAAATCTAGGGATATTTTATAAATTTATCAATTTATCTTTTTGTGATTGAGCTAATATTATGATCTTTGCTACTATTTTTATATTTTTAATTTTCTCATTGAAGATGATAATAATAAATACAAACCAATACATATAAAAATTATTATTCTAAACACTTACATCTATGATTGACAAATTAAAAAAAATAAGCAGTTATGTGAAGTGAGGCTCAAGAAGACAGATATGGCATTCCTTCCCCCGTGTCTGCAAAAGATAAAATAACAAAGTAAAATGTCAAGAAAACTGAGAAGGTCGATAGACAGTAGGTTGTCAGGTCAGGCTGTGCATCCTGCTCTAAACAGTTCTCCATGGTGTATGCCTTGAGTGATACCATTGTCTAAAAGGGCAGCCAACTCTATCTCCAATTCAGAGGTGGGAAAGATGCTACATTTTGCTTTTGAAAACGAATTTCCAGAACCTTTCCAGCATGAAGCGTGAGACGCAGACTCAATAACTAACTCATTCACATCAATATAGCATCATTACCTATGGGCGTATAGACACAAACCAGGAGCATGTGGAGACCTAAATATATCAGAACTAGAACAGGAAAATCAGGCCTTCCAACTTACAGGACACATCTGTTTTAAACACCCCTGCTGATACTTGAGGACCTTGGGGACTTCTGCCTGCCTCTAGGTTTGTAACCATTGTTAACTGGCACTCTTGAGTGATGTTTCCTGACTCTGTATACCTCTCTGCCTCAATGCAGCTTCTCTGACTTTCACCTGCAGTTTCTTTAACCCTTTTATGAACATTCCTCTCCCAAGTGTGCATGTACAACTATGTCGAGAATCTGTGGTTTGAGAATTAATATTAGTAGTTAAGATTAGAATTTATGAACTGCAACAATCTCCTATCAAGGGATACCTGTTATGGCCTCAGTATTAGATAAAATCAGGATTACTGGTGATTCACAAGCAATGAGATCAACAGAGCCTGTGAGTTAATTTTTATTATTTGTATTTAATAAACTCTGACGTTGTGTAAAAAACAAGGGCATGTTTTTTTATGTAAATGCTCCTGACAATGTCTGTGAGGGATAAGAATGGAACCAGTAAGAGACGTGGGAGAGGTGTGCCTATTACGGTCACAATATGACCATAGTACACATACAAAAGTACTGTCATGAGACCCATGAGTTTATACAATTATCACACACTGATGAAAGAAAACTAAAAGCTTAGAAAGAGGGATAGTTCAGTGACTAAGAATGTGCATTCCTCTTGCAGAGAAAATGAGTTTGGTTCCCAGCATCCAATCAAGCTGCTCAGCACTGCTTTTAACTTCAGCTCTAGGGGAGTCTAGACTCACTAATGGCCTCCATGGACACATATGCACACGTAAACAGACACCTTGTTAAACAAATAAAAAGAAATATTAAAAAATAAATACATAATAAAGAAAAATATCCATGACATTTGTATATATTTTTTAATACTGAGAACTCAAAGCATGTAATTGAGGAGTAGTAAAATTTCATTTTGTGCATTATAATCTAGTTACAGTACTTACCAATAAAAAACAAGATTACTGAGAGTAAGGCAGAGAAGAATAATAGGAAACTACCAAAGAAAAAACATCATTGCTGTAAGTCTTATTTAGTTTTGAAACTTATCAAGAGTGTGTCCTTGAGCACATCACTTGTTTGAGCTTCTAGATCCTAAATTGTTGAACAGAACTAAAGATAGTATTCAGACTTTTTCTTTTGATTTGTTAAACTAAAATAAGGAATTGTCAGTCACATATTCAATGAAGAGGAACCTTTTACACAGTCTCAAGCTTTTGTATTTTGTTCCTTTTACTTGTTTATACTGATAGGGAAATTTACTATTCTCATACAGGGAGCCAGGTAAGATGGGAATCTGAACGATGACAGTGGTGTCAACACTGTAAGACCAGTACATCATATATTATGCAATATATGTATCTTTGGTTCTCTTAAGACCTCTTAAAGTAGACCATGGGTTTTCTTTTTTTTAAAAAAAGTAACCACAGCGTACTTTATTCTAAGTACTAAATCAAAAATATAAACGTCTGAAAGGATTTCAGTGATAAAGTAGGCTTGGAGAGTAACTACAAATGGGTCTTCTATACTGTTGTCCCACCTTCCTTGTAATTTAAATAATACCTACATGAAGATAAGGAGCTCAGGGAAGAAATTTTGCTCCCTTTCTGAGATTGCAGTGTAATCTGCAACACTGAGTTCAAAGCCCTAAAATTCTCAGTGGTGGGACACTTCAAACTTCTATAGGAAGATCAATACCAAGGTATAGATGCAATAATGAATGCTGAAGAATTCTTTATTCTCCTACAAGCAGCCTATCAAGGACAGGAAATGAGAACAATAGCTTTAATTGCTTGTGCCTACTGGGTAGAAGGATGTTCTGTGGGAATGACATTATACTTTGCCTTTCTTTTCATGTGGATAAGTAAATTCCATCTGAAACTTGTAGGGAAGTGTGTGTGTGTGTGTGTGTGTGTGTGTGTGTGTGTAAATCATAGATACAGAGTCACAAGTTAGCACCCTAAAACTTCCAAGAGAATAAAGGGGTTGTCACCTTTTCTCTTTTCTATCTAAGCATAGGGAATGGTATGACTCACTAGGCAGTCTATATCTCAACTTGACAGAAGCTAAAGTCATTTAAGAGGAGGCAACCTTAATTAACAAAATGCCTCCAAAAGATTGGATTGTAGGGAAGCCTGTAGGGCATTTTCCTAGTTAGTGATAGATACAGTAAGGCCCAATTCATTGTGGTGCTATCCCTGATCTGGTAATAATGAGTTCTATAAGAAAGCAGGCTGAGTAAGCCATATGGAGCAAGCCTCTCCATCAGTTCCTGCCTCCAGGTTCTTGCCCTATTTGAGTTTCTGTCCAACTTCCTTTGATGATGAACTATAATGTGGAAGTGTAAGCCAAAGAAACCCCTTCCTTCCTAAGTGTCATAGGTCATGGTGTTTCATCATAGCAATAGTAACCTTAACAAAGACACATCTATATTTTTTCTCCAAATTTACAGGCAAATCTTTGAGTCTAAACTCTCAGGAAGTGAATCGTAGTGCAGTTATTGGAAACCAAATATATTTTGGGGTAATCAATAATAACTGATGTGCAACATAACTGATAATGACAGCACTTGGTATGTCAATACCACAGCTACATAGGATAATTAACCACATAAAGATATCTAATTTTAATGACTATTATGCAAATAAAATTATCTAATATACATGAAAGTGATTGGTGGATGTGAAGTTTTCTAAAACTACTGATTATTGCTGCCATTAATATTTCTGTGAATCAATTTCTGCCTTTATAGAATTTGTTCAAAGAGTTTGTATCATTTGCTACAGCACAGATTGCTGTGACAATTGAGCAAAATTATTATACCAGAAGTTCTTTGTAATATATAAAGTACCATACAAACGACAGATACCTTTATTGATTTGTGCATTAACTGTTAGTCCTCAAACACCAGCTGGTTAATGCTCTAATGATGAAAATTTGAACTACAAAATCTCTTTAAAATGTGGCAATAAAGTAAACAGAGGTTGAGACCATCATTTCCTGTGAAAAAAATTTTGTCAAGAGACTGATTAGACTAATTGAACAAGGCCTGGTATTGATTTTGTAGTTTCTTCCTACTTTGGCTGAGAATGCAGATGAGCTAAAAGTTGTGTATACTAAAAAGCAAAGCTAAAAAGCTAATTCATCAACTTGAGAGCTCTCTAGCCACTCAAGAAGGGGATCCTTTGGAATCGTTGTGAAGTGTGTTAAAAATGCAGAGTATCTATAAGATGGGACCAGTTGAGGTACCCTCTCCTCAGATGCTCAATGAAGAAGCTGGGGACATCTCCTTGGACACCTGGGATGCCCTCCGGAGTCAAGACTCTTGCCAACCCTAAAATGGGTCCCTTCACCAAGATA
>LOEQ01005889.1:70969-81341 GCA_001685075.1 Bramus lutescens | reverse complement strand
CCCACCTAAGGGCTGGCCTATCAAAAGGCCAAAGCAGTTTCTTTATTAACCAATGAAAGTAACATATATATAGATGACCCTTCTCCATCAACATAGGATAGTTAATGGAGTGTTTTCTCTGTATTTGTCAAATGCAAATGGATTAGACGTTATAGATTTACTTATTTCCTGCATATATTTTATATTGTTATTGCAATTATTGCATATAGTTTTCTTATATTAAGTATAGCATTCTTTCTATTTTAAACAACAAAGGAATAGTGAAATTTCATTTTTATTTTAAAAAAATAAAGCTTGCCTTAAGATAGGAGTACAATGCTAAAACATTAAAGGGCAAGGATGGGATCACAACTTTAATCCCATGACTCAGGAGACAGGCAGACAATTAAATTTCTATGAGTTTAAGGCTACCCAGGGCTACCTAAGATCCATCCCAAAACAGATTAAGGTGGTAGTGGCTCATGCCTTTAATCTCAATGTTTAGAAGTCATACACATTTAATCTCAGCAGTAGGGAGGTGGATACAGGATGATATGCCTGAGTGGAGAGAAGAATATAAAGGTGAAGAAACAGGAAATCACTGGACTGTGGAATCTGAATTATGAAAACATGAGCTTGCTTTTGAAGTTTGAAGATTTGGTTGAGGTAAAAGGTCTATCCACTGGTCCACAGCTTTGCTTTTTTGATCTTCAGCCTTAGCCCCAATAACTGCCTCTGGATTTTCAGTATTCATGTTAGATTCATATTGTATGATCTTTCTCTCTGTATGTCATCTCTGTCTCTCCTTCAAAAGTCATTATTCAATAAACACATTCATTCAATATAGAAGAGATAGTTATCAGAAATAATGATCACAGCTGTACAAAACTCTCCTGTATTAACATTTTTGTGAATAACAAAGTCTAATGCTAAGAGTAATCAGCAAATTGGAATTTCATTTAAATAAATAAATAAATAAGAAAAAGATATGTTTTCCTATATACATTGTCACAGAGTAAACATTCCCCTCAAAATAATCAACACAATTTATAACAAGTAATATTTTTTCTGCATCAGTATTTATGTGTCTTGAGTGATCATCATGTCACATGCAAACTTTAATGGCATTCTCTTATCATTTCTGTTCTTTTCTTTCTTATGCATAGATCAGGGAACATACAAATGAAGTTTCTGGCCAGCAGAAAGTTCATTAGCAAAGAATATAAAAAACCTTGGGAAAAGGTTCTTAATTAATATTTTATTAAAATATAACTATATCCTTTTCTTTCATCTAATAAATCCAATGTCTCTCTCATCTTTTACTGCAAAACTCATTGGCTCCCCTATCCTAATTGTTGTTATCAATCATGTAGATGTATGCATGCATAATCATGTATACATAAATACAGAAATATAACACAGTCTGTTCAGATTAGTATGTTCATGATTTTGGGGCTGCCCTCTGGGTATTGGATATTTTTAAAAGTTTACACAGCATAAATATGATTTTGAGTTTATATACAAATGAACAGGAATCTCAAATAGTTAAAAGAGAAGAAAATTAACATAAGTAGCTAAACATATTGGAGAGAAATTTTTCTGGACAACATTTAACACCCTTAAAGATATGTAAAAATGACCCAAATTTTTAATCAACACTGAAACATAAAATAAACATAAAAGGAAATGTACATCACACATCTTATGATAAAACAAGAATATGTCATTGATTTTACTGTAGATAAGAGTGGTCACATGAAGTGTACATGCCAATAAGCCAAAACAGCACCACCATAAATTCTGATGTCTGCAGTGGATATGTATATGAGAAAGGAACTTGTGTCAATGAGATATGTGTACTAACTGACATAATCATTTCATGATAATTTACAGGAGCCAAGATAAGATATTTACTTCCTTAAGAAATAGGGATAGATATGTAAGGTGTAGGAATCCAAGAGTTTGCCAGAGCTATGGCTAATGATTATGATAAAAATAAATGGTATAAGTTATAAGATAGTCAAAATGCAATATAATAATTATGGAGAAATTAATCATTGTTTATGTTTGAAGGAATGGATGAAAAAATACTGTTATGTCACCTTGAGATGAAGAATGTGCTGTCCTATGAGAGAATAGAATGGAGCTCAGTAAGTTACAGCAAGTGAGATAACACAGATATGTCAAAAGAAATGATGCCCGATTGGTTAGATGGGGTATGAAAAGGTGGACATCCTGGAAAGGAGAGCATTGTTCTCAATAGCAGAGGATGAAGTGCAAAGTGGAGGTGATACTAGATGTGTGAAACTCCCAGTTTTACAGTTTGACAATACAGGTGAGATTTAAATCTCAAAAGTTTTCAATGATGAATATTACATATTTGAACTAGAAATAATTGTATGATGCAGCATGTTAATTTGTTTTGCTTATGTTTCCATACTGTGTTGATTAATTAAAACAAGAAAATAACTTATTTATAAGAAATTATTATTTAACAATTAATAATATTTTAAAACTAAATGTCTGACACAGATGATAGTGTGGAAAGTCATTGTTGATGTCTACTGTATTTTCTCATTATTATTCTTGAATAGGATACATGAGCACAATTCCTGACATGTGATATGGGATTCTCTCTGTATGCAGTGAATATATTTTTATTACCATTGGTTAAACAACAAGCTGATTTGGCCCATAGCTAGGCAGAATAAAGAAGTCAGATGGGAAATACAAACAAGCTTACTGAGCGAAAAAGACCAGAGTTAGGGAGATGCCAATAGCCACCAGAGTATAGCAAGATGTGTAGTAACAAGTCATGGGCCTCATGTTTAAACATAAACTAAAAGAAATGTGTTAATTTAAACATAAAACCTGGGCATAACTATACCCAAGTCATGGGTCAAACAAGTCATGGGTCAAAAAAAGTGATTATTTTAAGAGCAGGTGCAGGACCAGGTGGTATGAGAAACCTCCAGCTACAAATGGCACCCAACTTGGGGATTGGATCCACATAGGACTTCTAAAAGCTTTCTAAAAATTCTAAGTGCAAATAAAAGGAGTCACATTGTGGGCCCTAATCTCTCAATGCTGGCCATTTTGCACAGATACATGTACAGACAACTGCCTGAGAGATGTAACTGGCATCCTACTGGATGGCTGGTAAGCATGGTAGATTCCTCCAGTCTCTTAGATGTGATACAGCATAGAGAAACCCATCAACTGCCCATGGGCTTGAGAGCACAGTTGTAGGCTGGAATGCATAGCATAGCTACAAGATATTTACTACTGCTTCCTAGAGTTGGGGCAGTAAACATGGCTCCAGGAGCTGGTGGTGATCATAACTCTACCATGTTAGAAAGACAAATGGGTCAAAGTCAACAGCCAAAGTCTCAACTTTTGTCCTAGCCACAGCATCTTAATATTTTAAAAAAACTCTTCGGATAAAATGAGAAATGATTACAGATATGCAGTAAGAGAGATACTTAAATATGCCTCTAAACAGGTCACAATGTGTTTGATAAATATGCATTCTTGGGGGGTAGAGGATACAGGATAGATAGAGTCATAGATTAAAAGTATAATTTAGGTTGTTTCCAGTTTCTGAATATACCAAACAATGCCATTATGAACATACTTGAGTACATGTCTTTGTGGCAAGATTGAACATCATTTGGATATGTATCCAAAAGTGGTATTACTGGGTTTTGAGGAAGGTTGTTTCCTAATTTTCTATGATATTGCCAAAGCCTCACTGATATCCAAAGGTCTGTACCAGCTTTCATTCCCATCAGCATTCCCTTTACCCCATAACCACCCAAGCATAAGTTGTCATCAGTGTTTTTGATCTTGGCCATTCTTACAGATGTAAAATGAAATCTCAGAGTGGAATAATTACACAATGGAGTACTACGCAGCAGAAAAAAATAATGACATCTTGAATTTTGCAGGAAAATGGATTGAGCAAGGAAACATCATTTTGAGTGAGGTAACCCAGAGACAGAAAGACAATTATCACATGTAGCTACAGAGAGACATTTCATTGTGAGGGCTGCAAAGCTAAACCAGCATAAAGGCATCTTGACTTCAAAATTTGGGTCTGAGGATATGTTGCATTGGAAAAACACTTATGCTTATGTTAAACAGAAAATGAGAATATGTGGGTTCCTTTGCTGTTAATATGGTTTGATCAAGTTAAATCATGGTAGCTATCTCCATAGGAGCAATAGCCCAGGTGGTTTAACATCCAATATGGCTTAAAGGCAACTGACTTAGACATTCTATCCACACAGACTTCTGCATCAAATATTTAGCCATAATTCTATATTTTCTTAAAATCAGTGTAAGAATACCAGTACCTCCAATCAACAAGAAGTATTATAGAAAACTACATTTCCTTCTAAAGGAAACTACACCCAAATTTCCAATATACTATTTAGAAAGGTTTGTTTTCATTTAAAGGAGATTGGTTATAAATCGTGAGTGGTCATAGTCAATCTCTTTCTAAAGAAAAAGGTGACTGTCATGTAAAATGATAAAAAGATAGATTATTAAATCTATTTTACTTCAAAACCAACTATTAATCTCAAAATACTTTTCATTGGTATAGATTTTGTTTGTTTGATACAAATTTATGACCACTTTTATAGTATAAGTATATTTCTACTCTTGTTTAAGGTATTGTATCCATGCATCTCATTTAAAATGCAATATATAGTGTAGAAATGCAAATCAATAGTCATTTATAATAGTGAAGCATAGAAACATATTAATTTGTCTAACTATACAAAGATATATTTCATAATGACCAGTAATCTTAAAACATTTCAAAGATATACAGAATATATATATATATATANTTTTAGTAACTGAGAATTCTTTGGACAAGAAATGTCTGCTTCTGGCAGCAACAATTACTTCAAGAGCATAATGGGAATCAAGGTAGCACCTTATGGAGTTTGCTTTAATATGGCAAGGCTAGCCATTTGGGCAAGAATCTTTTGTTGCCTGGACAGATTTACAAATTTTTTTATAATCTCGAATGCAGGACCCATTAAACAATGTGAAACTTGCCAAAAGAAGGTGAGACAGTACATCAATGATCCTGCTTCAAGGAAGAGTGTGTCAGACATTATTCAAGACACAAAAGAAAGTCACAGACAAATTTTAACAAAATAGGATAGATAGTACTTCTGATATCCTGCATCATTGAGAAATATGCCAGACACTGTTGGTCTATAAGTTGAAGATGTTTGCCCCAGTGTTACTTATGAACTTTGGGGGACTGTCCAGGCAGCCTGATGTCTCTGTCATTTCTTGAGATTAGTAGTTTATTTAAAAATACATTTCCTGCTTAATTACATAATACTGTATCCTTCTGGGATCTTTGACGTAGTTGAAGACTAGATATTTGTAATTATTGTTTTCCTTATTTAGCAAAAATAATGAATTAGATATGGAATTTTAGACTCATAACAGTAGGATGGATGATAGAATATTTTATTTAATTTGTCAAATACAAATGTACTAAATATTGTAACTGCAATTCTTGCTTAAAAACTATTTCAGTTTATGTAATTTTACAATAAAGAAGTTAAAATCTTCCTTTCTGATTAGATAGAAAAGGGGAAATCATGTGGGGTGCCTTTCTGTATGCTATGAATATGTTTTTTTATAGAGGCTGAAAGAGAAGCAGACTGTTCTTCTCAGGGACAGCAAGACATCAGGAATAATAACTGAATATAGGAAGACTGAGAAAGGTGATCCTGAGAAGAACAGTCATCTTCTTTCCCAGCCTCTATATTTCTCATGCATGAGGCCCAAACTCTAGTCCCTTCATTGATATGTAAGTTTGAATAAGAAAGCCTCACATAGACTCATATGTTTAAATATTGAAGTCTCACTTGGAGAAAATGTTCAGGTAAGGTCAGGAGTTGTGATCTTAGAGGAGAAAGTGTGTCATTTTATTCTAAAGACTCATGCTATTTCAGACACTTCTGCTTCCTGCTTGTAGATTGAACTTGGAACACTCAGCTGCTTCTATAGCCACCAAGCCTTGACTCAGTCATAATCCACTCTATTATTCTGAAGCTGTAAGCATAATAAATGTGTTCATATTATGTTGCCTTCATCATGTTGTATTATCATACCAATAGAAAAATAACCAAGACAAATATCCTTAGTGTTTTGCACAGTATGGTGAATATTTCCATGGATCCAAGAGAAATGAACATGCTCTGCCAGTGATGAGATTTTACCTCAAAGACCTGGTGTACCTATGGCAGATTCACATAACAATGTCAAATTGTGTGTTTTTGATTTTCTAGGTAGGTAGATCTCACTTCTCATGAAGTTTTCTTAACGGGATCTGTTTATACAAATTTCTATTATGAACTGAGACAAAAGTCATGGAGTAATAAACCGAATGAACTAAAAGCACATCTGGGTCTCATTTGAACCCAAATGCACCATCCTCAAGGAGAAGAGAGGAAATTCCAAATATGCTAGGATTTTTATCTAATGATCATGGTTCCATCTTCCTTTGTTTTCCCTCAAATAGTCATGCTGCTTTCATCAAGAAATATGACCTAACCTCTGCCTAAAATATGAAAATGCTAAGAAATGTGGGTGTACTTTCTTCTCTTGAAATTTCGATGACTAATGTAGGTTACTTAGTGTCCCCATACTTGTCAGTTTACACTTTGTTTATGGAATACTATACCTCATATGATAAAATAGCACAAGAAGAACACAATGTGTTGAGGAAGTTGGATCCCTTCAGAAAGTACATGTGGAGAGAATTACAGAGAAAGTGTAAAAACAAGTAGATGTCAAACACTTGAGAGTAGTGCTTAATCTAATTATGTCTAAATAAATTCCTGGGATGAAGCTGTATTCTGTGTCTTTTGCACCCCCTGGTGGCCCTGAATGGCCTAACAGTGACGTTTCTGTCTGAGTTAACACTGAAGTATGATCACTGTGTCTCTAGCACAGTAATAAGTGGCTGTGTCCTCAGATCTCACACTACTCATTTGCAGGTACAGAGTGTTCTTGGCATTGTCTCTGGAGATGGTGAATCGATCCTTCACGGATGGTGCATAGTTTGTTGTACTGCTGTCTTTATTAATCTCTCCAACCCACTCCAGCCCCTTCCCTGGAGCTTGGCGAATCCATTCCATCCAGTAGTCACTGAAAGTGAATCCAGAGGCAACACAGGAAAGTCTCAGGGATCCCCCTGGCTTCACCAGGCCTCCCCCAGACTCCACAAGCTGCACCTCAGACTGGACACCTGCAAACACAGAGGATGTTGTTAGTAAATCTCCACAGAAGCTCCATCTTTTATGTATCTTATTCATGTTCACTAACACACTCAGTATCTTTTCTTCATAAATTACCTTTTAAAAAAGCAACAAGAAAAACCCAAATCATCACCAAATCCATTGTGTGTTTTGTTTTCCGTTCTGATCACTGAATGGGAAGACCTGGGCATCCAGGGCTGATTCCTTTGTCTGAGCTTCAGAGTCAGGGTTTATCTGGTTTTCGTGAGAACAGATGGGCCTTATTTGCATATCTTCCTGCTATATAAGTTCTCTTGTTGGAGCTAAGAGATAGTGTGTTCTAATATGTTTGTAAATGTTCTGGGAAAGTCTAGCAGTAAAGACTCTAGGATTTAGTGTGTAAATTTGTAATGAAATATGTAAATTTAATACAAGTATAAATGAAAAATATCATCTACCATGAGCAAGTAGAACCCATTCCAAAGATGAAGTAAAGTTTTACAAATGTCAGGTTACAAATGTAATCCATAGGATGGGGCCAGTTGGTCTCATCTTGCTGTCCTTCTTCCCCTCCCTTTGCCTTCTCAATTCCAACCACCCTGTCCTTCTTTGTCTTATTTAAGTTTGTTCAGTTCATTCCCGTCTTGGAGCTTTGTACCTGATGCTTTGTCTAGCTGGATTATTTGCTTGTTCATTCACAGGGCCAGCTCATTGTAGCCATTTCTGTCTCAGCACAAAGGTTACCAGCTGAGGGAAACCTTCCATAAGCACATAAAGTTATTTTCCCTTCCTCTTCCACGTGTGCTTTCTTCCTGGCATGTAACAGAATGTGAAATTAATTATTGGTTTTTTTGTGTGGATGCCTGTCTCCCTCACTGCAGTTTCCCTTAGTGGAATGCTAGGAATTGTATGTATAGATTAGAGCAATTCAAATAAATAGATTAATGAGTAAAAAATGTAATCCATAACACAATCAGACTAAAAGATGAAATCCACATGATCATACCATAGGACTGAAAAGTGAGTTTAACAAAATCTAATACTTCTTCATGATAAATGCCCTGAGACTCTATGGACACAAGGAATATACTTCACCATGATAAATGAAATACACTGGAAGCTCTCAACAAACATCAAGTGAACTTCAAAGAATTTCTAATCATTTCCTCCAAAATCAGGAACAAGTCAAGGCTATCCACTCTCTATATACCAATTCAAAATAGTACTTGAAATCTTATCTAGAACATTAAGATTACTAAGGAGATAAAGTGGACAAAATTAAAAAGGGAAGAACTCGAGATATCTATCCTTATAGATGATATGATTGAATATACAAGTGACCATAAAATGCCCTCTGAAAATTTTAAAACTAAGAAATATGTTTAGTAAATATCAGGACATGATATAAATGCACAAAGATCAGTGACATTTCTATATACATATGATAATGAAATTGAGATAGACCTTTACAAGGAAACAATGCATTCACAAGAGCCTCAAAAATATATAGTAGTAACTCTAACCAAGTAAAATATTTGTAAGATATAAACTTTAAAATACTGAACAAAAAATTGAAAAAACTAATAGAGATGGAAAGATCTCTCCCACACATGAATTAATAGGATTAATCCAGCTAAAATTCTCATTTATAAATAGCAACCTACAGATTCAATACAAGCTTCAACAAAATTCCATCACAAATATTCATATTTGAAAGGACAGTGTTCAGATTCATATGAAAACAACAATAACAAAAATTCAGGAAGTTAAAATAAATTAATACAAGAACTGTTGAAGGTATTACCATCCCTTACATCAAATCATACTGTAGAGCTGTAGTAATAAAAATGGCACAGTCTTGTCATAAAACTGGCATGTTGATCAATGGGAAAAAATGAAGTCTGTTACATAAGCCCAAACACCTATGGACATTTGATTTTTTTTTTAGAAAGTAGCCAAAAGTCCAACTAGAAATAAAAGGGCATCATCTTCAACAAATGAAGCTGGCCAAATTGTTTGGATGCATGTAGAAATATGTAGAAAAATATATATTACACACACACAAACACAAGTATATATCACTACAAAATGGAAAATAATTTTTACCAACTTCTCATAATTTTTTGAATATCTGAAGAACCCACACAGAGTATCAAGAACACAAACAAATCAATTAAAATGGGATAGATTCAAAGTGAGAATTCTCAAAAAGGTTAAGAAGAATGACAAGAAATATTTAAAATTCACCACCATGTAAGGAAGGCAAGACAAATATGTTTTGAGACTTAAATATACACTATTCAGAATGTCCTATGTCAATAAAACAAATAACACTCGTTATTGGGTCAAGTAGAGTAAGGAACACTTACTGGTTGGAATACAAGTGTGTATGTAAAGACATTATAAAATTCATAGTAGAGGTTCCTCGGGAGTGCAAGGAGATCTACCTCAAGTTTCAGATTATTCATATATGTAGAAGATTTTGCAACCTAAGTTGAAGACACTTGTTCAAACATATTTATTTCTGCCTAGATGTCCTTCAGTGGATGGATGGATAAAGAAAATACGGTTCGTTAACACAATGGAATGTTAGTCAGATGTTAAATTTCAAAGTCATGAAATTTGAATACAGAGGACTGGATCTAGAGAAAAAGTCCTACTGAGCAAGGTAACCCAGACCCCAAAATACAAACATGGTATACATGCACTTACATGAGGAAGGTTGCTCTTGAGATATAGGTAAGTATGTTTTATTTCACATAACCACATATGTTAGGTTTAAATTATGGGACTAGGCCGTCAGGTTAAATCTATCTAGGAACAGAATGGAATGCAGACTTATGGACTGGGTTGTTGTGGAATGGAATAGAATCAAAGTATCAGAGGGTTAGAAGAGGGGAGAATAGAGGATTTATTGGGGAGGGGAAAGTAAAACAAAAGGCCAATTGGAGGTTCATATGGAAAACAATGAAATACAACCTGCCTAAATTGCATACATATATGAAGGCAATCTAAACAGAATTCCATATAACAGTGTAAATGAAGATGTTGCTGGATATCTCTCATAATCAAATGAGGCCTCCAAGTTTAAGAATAGGTTATATCTAATTGGATTATTG
>LOEQ01005889.1:51004-65233 GCA_001685075.1 Bramus lutescens | reverse complement strand
GCTTTGTGGGTGCCTAATCTGTTTGGAAGCTCACCTTCTTAGACCTGGATGGAGAGGGGTTAGGACCTTGGACTTCCCACAGGGCAAGGAACCCTGACTGATCTCTGGATTGGAGAGTGAGGGGGAGGGGAAATGGGGGGGGAATGGGAGGGAAATGGGAAGAGGAGAGGAGGTGGAAATTTTTAATAAAAAAATAAAAAAGGAAAAAAAAGAATTACATAATTTTCTGATAATTTACGATTAAGCTTTGAAGTCATGTTTTCTTCTGGTACTGGCATGTGGATTGTAGAAGCATGGGTGACCTCTGAGAAGTGAAATGGTTGATCTACCAAAAGCATTTAGATGTAGCCCTTAACAAATATTGATCTCTCTTGTGACAGGTGATTTAAATACTTTGTGATATTAATTGATTTGTGGACTGAATGGACACAGATGTTTCACAATCAGTGACATAGCTTAGAATCTTTATGCTAGGTGTGTCTCTTCATGTCTCACACAGAACAAGAGACAGAATATTTTTATTCTGATATCCTCTTGCTTCCATCTCACTGTAGCCTAATTCAGAACTACATGCGTATTTCTTCATGGGAGTGTACAAATATATATTCACTGTACCCTTTATAGGTAAATTAATTTCAATCAAATCATTGTTTATCATTTAATTGTAACTCTTCATCATGTTGCAGTTTTGTGTGGAAACACATGAGTAACCACTTAACTGAGCAGAAACCTGACAATGATGAAATTTATTTGGCTGGTCTCTCTTCTTTCTAACATCATTCTAGAATCAAAGAAAGCCATGCATCTCTTGTTCACACCTCATGTTCCCAGGCTTTCCTCCTCTTTTCCCTGCCCATCTCTACGGACTTATTTCTCCTTCAGTCTCATGGAAATGGAAATTCACTTTTCACTTTTATTCTCCTTCAGATTCATCCAAATTCTGGAATTTAAATCAGCGCATGCAGCCTAAATGCAAAAAGCACAGCACGGCATTTTATAATAGCACATATATTCAGTGTCCAACAGTTGATTTTTCTAGAGTACAATATCATAGATTATAAGAAGATGACAATTTATGTAAAATTTCTTGTGTGTGTGTGTGTGTGTGTGCAGTGTTTTCAACTCTTTTGGGTATGCACAATTGTGTACACAAGTGATTGTTCTTGTATGCAAACACACATATAGAGGCTAGAGGTAGATCTTTGTTTGGTGTCTTTCATCTCCAATAATAACCCTTCTTTAGATTAGAGTTTCATCAATTGGGCATTACTTTCATGTCAAAATGCTCCTATGATGCACGTATTTGTACCCATTGTTGGAACTATAGATATCCACTGCTATTCTATGCTTCTTATTTGGATATTAGGGATCCAAATTTAGAGTGTCTTACTCATAGAACTATGTTACCAACTGAGCTGATTTCCCAACCTCAATTTTCTTCTGCTTTGGTATTTTGTAGTGAAGCCAGGGCCTAAAATATACTAAGTTAGAACTGTGTACTGAACTATATCAGCTGCCCCTCTTATCACTCCTGTTGGTCATGAAATCATTTGTGCAGTGCCTTTCCTATGGACATGTGGAAATCTTATTAGAAATAGAGCAAGAATAGTTCAAAATACTAACTTTTATTCAAAAATATACACATTATGATAGTAAGTGGAGACAAGATACTTCCACATGATAATTTAATTTCTTTTGATAGACACCCAAGAAATAATATTTAGAGGTCATAAAACAATTCTATATTAATTTTATTAGAAATTCTCTTAATTATTTGCCAGTTTCTCTGAAGGGTCATGAACGAAGTCCATGATCTCAGATAGTCTAGTCGATGGAGCAAGAGAGCAATCGGAGTGCTGTCACTACTTTTTAAAGAGAAAGAGACCATGCTTCAGTAGGCTGCTATTGTATCTCTGCAGCTATTGGCTGAAGGAGCAGAAGGAGCTCACGTAGCAAAATGAGACCTCCTGAAACTGAAAAGCTTCTGTAAAGCAAAGGACATGGTTAACAAGACAGAACAACAGCTTATAGAATGGGAAAAGATCTTCAATAACCCTACATCAGACACAGGGTTGATCTTCAAAATATACAAAGAAATCAAAAAATTGGTCATCAAAAGAACAAATAGTACCATAATAAATGAAGTGGAGACCTGAATAAAGAACTCTCAACAGAGGAATCTAAAATGGCTGAAAGATGTTTAAAGAAATGTTCAACATCCTTAGTCATCAGAGAAATGCAAATGAAAACAAATCTGAGATTCCATCTTACACCTATAAGAATGGCCAAGTTCATTAATACTGATGACAACTTATGCTGGAGAAGTTGTGGAGTAAAGGAACACTTCTCCATTGGTGGGAATGCAAGCTGATACAGCCCTTTGGATGTCAGTGTGGAGCTTTCTCCGAAAATTAGGAAACAACCTTTTTCAAGACCCAGTAATACCACTATTGTGTATATATATCCAAAGGATGCTCAAATGTGCCACAAGGACATGTGCTCAACTATGTTCATAGCAGTGTTGTTTGTCATAGCCAGGTCCTGGAAACAACCTAAATGCCTCTAAATCGAAGAATGGATAAGAAAAATGTGGTACATTTAACCAATGGAGTACTACACAGCAGAAAAAGATAATGACATCTTGAATTTTGCAGGAAAAATGGATGGAGCTAGAAAACATTGTTTTCAGTGAGGTAACCCAGACACAGAAAGACAATTATCACATGAACTCACTCTAAGTGATTTTTAAACATAAAGCAAAGAAAACCAACCTACAAATTACAATCCCAGAGAACTTCGACAAAAATGAGCACATTAAGAGAGACATACATAGATCTAATCTACATGGGAAGTAGAAAAAGACAAGATTNCAAAGGATGCTCAAATGTGCCACAAGGACATGTGCTCAACTATGTTCATAGCAGTGTTGTTTGTCATAGCCAGGTCCTGGAAACAACCTAAATGCCTCTAAATCGAAGAATGGATAAGAAAAATGTGGTACATTTAACCAATGGAGTACTACACAGCAGAAAAAGATAATGACATCTTGAATTTTGCAGGAAAAATGGATGGAGCTAGAAAACATTGTTTTCAGTGAGGTAACCCAGACACAGAAAGACAATTATCACATGAACTCACTCTAAGTGATTTTTAAACATAAAGCAAAGAAAACCAACCTACAAATTACAATCCCAGAGAACTTCGACAAAAATGAGCACATTAAGAGAGACATACATAGATCTAATCTACATGGGAAGTAGAAAAAGACAAGATTTCCTGACTAAATTGAAATCATGGGGACTTTTGCAGGAGGATTGAAGGTGAGGGAAGAGACAGGGAGGGGAGCAAGGAAAAATGTATAGCTTAATAAAAATCAATTAAAAAAAGAAGTTCAGCAAAATCCTGCAATTGAAAATCCTGCATTCACTAAATATAACTTTTAAAAAATGTTACAGAGAATGGGGACGAGAGTATTTTCACTACATTAATAGTAGATGTATGTCAAGTACGCATGAAAGGATACCCTTTGATTGGCAAACTCTATAAAAAATCTCACCACCCATCAGTTTAATATGTGACTTCAGAACAGTATCAACAAATCCCTATCCAATACAGCATATAAACAAATGCAAGGATTCCCCTAGGAATTACTTATTATCAAATTGTAGGATAAGGAAACTTCTAAACAGTTGCCCAATAGTTTGCCAGTCCTCATATGGTCAATGGCCAAAGTACCCAAGCTGATATTAAAAGCTTGGAATAAAGTTTCTGATAATAATACCTCAACAGACAGTGTTCTGATTATATATAGAACCTTTAGAGCCCTTCATGACTCTCTTGATTGTATAGAACAAGGTTATTCAGGAAGAAGGAAAGTAAAGAAGGTGATTCTTTCTCGTTTCTTTTAATTATAAGAAGCTCAATACTGTAGGTTCTAACACTTCTCATACAATTACTGATATGATAAAACCATGGCAGAATATTGGCACAGAGGAGCATAAGACTCAGATTATGTCACTATCCTTGTGTTCCCCTATGTGTTTCAAAAGTGTGTGTTTGTATTTCAGGAAAATGTCCATTTTTACAATCTTTGCAAACAAAACTTGCTACTTAAAATCAAAGTAAAAAAAAAACTCCCTCTAAAACACTTCCAGAATATAAAACTCACTTTCACTGTTCTTGTTGATGTCCATCTGAAACTGGTGAAAGACACCATCCAGCTTCAGAAATGTGGGGAATGAGCACAAGCTAGGGCTGCTGAGGACAGAATCCTTCCTCTTACATTCAACCTCAGCTTAGAATCCCATTACTTTTTTCACAAGGCTATCCTTAAACCTGAGGATAGTCTGTAGGTCTTGGTTGGCCTGGCTGGATGGCCATCCAGTTCTTCATTCTTAGAAATCTTATATTTGAGTCATTAATTCTTTCTGAATGATCGTTAGGCTGTGGTTTTCCATGATGGTTACAGATATTTTCAATGGAGAGGCAGATTTTCAGTGCAGGTTCTGAGGGACTGCAACAACTATGCATGCTGTCCCACCTTGTTGGTAAAATTATGATAGTTTGGGAGTTATTAATTTCAGACAATATGTATCACTTTTGGTTTGTTCAAATTTTTCTAATGTTCAGAGAGAGTTTGACAAAAATATCCCAGAATTTAATATAAGTCTTGTTAACTGAATGGAGTTGTTGTTCACTTAAGTGGGGGTATGATAAGATTCCATTTACACTGATAATTTTGTTTTAGTTGCATAAGTGAGGCACTGTGTTTCATGGACTATATTTGGGTTAGAATTATATTCCTCTAATAATATTGGAATGAAATCACAAATCAATGAACAATCACTCAAGGTGAAGGTCCAAGTATATCTAAACACAAACTTTCCAATTGTCTTCTATGTCAGAGGTGGATCCTTCTCTGTCACATTTAAATACATTAATAATCAGTGTGAATATGAATATTTATTTGATCTGATGTTTTAAATTCTACAACCAACTGATATATTTTCTTGCACAAAATATTTTGTCTTTGTAAGACAGTAAATATTGACAATAGAGTTATTAAATACATTCCCTTCTACACACTTGACACCAGTACATACCCTGCTGTGCATTACACAGTTGGTAATACAGCAGTAGAGACATGTGGAGCCCCAAAACACCATATGCATCCCAGCAACTGGTTGCTACTCCAACATACAGAGAGGAGTGTGTAAACTATCAAAAGTGGAATCACAGTTGTTACAAGAAAATTAATGTCATGTGAAATCCGCTGAGTTCCAAAGAATTACTATCATCAAAACATATTCCTACAACCAGAGAGTTTTCTCTGTTCATAAAGGCTTGATCCACATTCAAAATGACATGAAATACTGCCTCGCACCCTGTTTTAAGAGGCACAGTTAGAAACAAATAAATGTGGCTTCACAAAAACAAAATATGTCATGATCAGAGAGAGGAATGAACTTCCATATTCTCTGTCCTTAGGCAGTTAGAAGAAAAGCCAGAGAAAACCCAGTGTTTTTCTTTCTTTGCCTGAAGTTTTAAAGTTCCTGAGATTAGTTAGGGCTGAGCTCCCCCTGCTGGTCCAGAGGTCCTCTACAGGGAGGTTTGTGTCTAGGCTAATGCTGAAATTCTCTCACTGTGCCTCTTGCACAGTAATATGTGGCTGTGTCCTCAGTGGTCAGAGAGTTCAGCTGCAAGAAGAACTGGTTCTTGGACGTGTCTCTAGTGATGGAGATGCGGCTCTTAAATGACGGGTTGTAATAGGTACCACCATCATAACTTATGTACCCAATAAACTCCAACTTCTTCTCTGGAGCCTGCCTGATCCAGCTCCAGTAGTAACCATTGGTAATGGAGTAACCAGTGACAGAGCAGGTGAGGGACAGTGATTGTGACGGCTTCACCAGGCCAGGTCCTGACTCCTGAAGCTGAATCTGGGACAGAATTCCTTCAGACAAAAATGACAATTCTGTCAATCACATGTTGTCAGAACCCCACATGGACACATGTATGAAGTGGGAACACTCACCAGGAAGGGCTGTCACCAGGTAAAGAAGATCAAACAGTTTCATCTTCTAGGATACACCTCCTTTTCGTCAGAGGTCGGCCTCCTTGAGAGAGATGTGAGCTCCCACAGTACAGGAGGGGATTTAACATAGAACTAGAAGATACATTTGCATAAGGGAAGTCAGGCTAGACTATATAAATTGGAGGTGGATACTACCCTACTTGTTATTACAATATGGCCAACAGTGTCTCTGACTTCCTACAGATAGAGTCTGGAATAAGAGAGCATGGGTACTAAACTCATCATAGTAAACACATCTTGGCCTGAAACTGCATCCATTTCCTAGCCCAACCTCCCCACCAAATTCTTCTGTATTTTAAGGTCACAACTCAGTGCCAACCCTCTGTTCACACTACATTTCCTGAGTTCTTGATTTTTGATTAGAATGCCCACACTGCTACTAATGTTATTCCCTTTTCTCACCCATGAGATCAGATTCTGATGTGTAACATTTTTGCACACTTTAAATATGCATTATTCTCACTGGTTAATAAAAATCTGACTGGTCTACACTTGGGTGGGAAAGATGGTGCAGGAGAGTAAGTCTAGGAGAATTCTGAGAAGTTGAAGGGCAGAGTTAGAAGAGGTCACAAGAAGATGCAGAGGGTACAGGATGGAGGAGAGGTAAATACGAGAGCTATGTGGCAACATAGAGAATCATAGAAACGTGTTAATGTCAATAAAAGTGAGTAAAAATCCAGTGACATTGGAGAAAAATTAAATTTTTTATTAATTCTCATTTTATGTTATTTGTTTACAGGCAGACTGGAGAAAGAAAAGTCTGTCTACAAGTTTCCAACTTTCCTTTAAAATTTGACCATTGACATATTGTTGTTGCATAGGGACCACACCTAATTCTTAATCCATCCATTTTGTGGAATGTAAGCACATCCTGAAAGAAGCAGCTGAGAACTCTGCACACCATGGATTTGATGAAGACATCTTGTATAGTACTGAATGTCCCAAGGTCTTTCACTCTCAGAATATTGTCAGGCTTTAGGTCTCTGTATTTGTTTCAATCTGCTGCCTTAAGAAAGCTTCTCCACTCATGGCTGAACAAGTCACTGATCTTTACATGTAGCAGAATGTTATTTTAACATAATCTTATTTTTAAGGGAGTCATTTTAACATAATCTTATTTTTTAAAGGAATTATATTTATTTTTACTGTAGTTTACTAAAGTACCTATTCTTAGATATTGGTCCCTCAAGTAGTGTAGAGTACTGGTTCTATTTCTTTGAAAAGCCTTAATGAACAGCAGATATTGTTGGTTGCTCAAACAAGTATTTTTCTATTATTGACCTAGCATGTAATGGCAGGCTGGAAACCATTACATATCAAAGGAGCGCTAACTTATCTTTGTTTTTTTTTTCTCCTTTAGAATCTTCTACTGTATTGAGTTTCTAATCTATCCCTTAAATGGCTCTTACCTTTAGCTCTTTTTTCTCTTATTCCCTTCTTCTCTTTCCTTTTCTTATCCCTTTGATTCTCCCTTCCAACCATCCTCCAACATATCCATAACTATGTGTTCTATTTACGTTTCTACAGGAGATACATCCTCTCAACTTCAATCCCTTAAGGCTTAAATTTCTTTCCTGTGAATTTAGGTTTTCAATCTGGCCCTGGATAATCCATTCTTCACCAGAGCCTTAAGAATGAGAACAGGAAGTTGAAGGAGACTGTATCACATAAATGGACACAACACTTCTGTTTAAATATTAGGTATGTTCATTTATCTTTTTTGCATCTATTTGGGGTTCTGCCACCCAGATCCCAAATAAATACAGGGAGACTTATTCTTATTTGTGAATGTTGGTCATAGTTTTGTTTCCTTCTCTCTAGATTTTCTAACATGAATTATTCTGATTCACTTTACATTTTGCCTCTAGGCTTTATACCTTTCTTATTCTATATCTTTTTCTTTTCTTCCCTCTCCAGGGCTGAATGTGTGGCTGTGTGGTTGGCCCATTTGTATCCTCCTCTCTTCCTTTTCCCACTCTTCACTCTCTTTCCTAACTTTCTCCTTCTACTTATTCTTTTTTTATATATTAATTAAAACACTGCTTGACCCATTAGCTCTAGCTTTTCATTGGATAACTTCTACATCTTTAACCCATTTCTATCAATCTGTACATCACCACGAGGTAGTGGCCTACCAGAAAAGTTTTAGCATGTCTACCTCTGGCCATGGATCCATGATGTCCCTCTGAGTCTGCTTTCTACCTCCCAGAATTCAGTTTTGTCTTCTCTGCCTTCCTAAGTTCTGCCCTATTAACTAGGCCAAGGAAATTTCTTTATTCATTAACGAATGAAAGCAACACACAAACAGAAGGACCTCTTAAACCATTTTCCCTTGTTGTTTTAAACAAAAAGGAAGACTTTAACTTTATCATAGTAAAATTACATATAACAAAACAGTTATCGAGCAAGAATTACAGTTACCATATTTATATCTACTTTATCTTTTATCATAAATAAGGAAAACTATAACTACAATTTTTTAACTCCATCAAAAATGCCAGAAAGATATAACATTACCTATGTAATCAGGAAGTACATTATAAACAAAGTACAATATAAACAGGAAGTACATTCAAAACTCTAGAATTGACAGAGACATTTTGCCACCTGGACAGTTACCCAAAGTTCTTTTGTACAGTTGGGGCATCCATCTTTAGCCTACTGGCTCATAGTATCCAGCAGACTCTTTTAGGAACCAGGAAATTTTGAAGACTGTTCTGCCTATATTGGCAGTTTGTTAGTCACATTTTTGTGTCATGCAGAATGTCTTGCAGACTCTTTCATGAAGCAGAAATCCTTAAGGATCATCTCACCTTTAGGCAAGTTTAGCAGTCATCTCTTTGTGGGTTTTGCCTGCTTAGCTGTTTAGTTAAGCAGTCCAAGGAAGAGCAGGATTGTTTTGTTTGTTTGTTTGTTTGTTTGTTTGTCCAAATGGCTAGCAAACTCGATAAGGATCCTCTTCAATGTCCATCATTCTCTTGAAGTAGGTAGTGCTGCCAGGAGCAGATGCATCTCATTGTCATGAAAAGTCCTAAGTTATTAAAACATTTTAAAAGCCATATTTTGAAGGTCTCTAAAAGATTTGAAGAATACATATATGACTGAAATATTTCTGTGTACATCTGGAAAATCTAACTAATATGACTACAAACTTGACTATTAAAGATTATTATCTATTAACCTATATTTCTTAATTATACATTACATTTTAAAATGAACTACACAATCACAATACCACAGTCAAAATCAGAAATACATATACATATAACAAAATTTACCTTAAATTTGTACCAGTAAACCAAGATCCATACCAATGCAAATTATTCATATCTATATCATTTTCCCTTTACATATAAATGTTCCCAAATGTTGTTCATTCATTCTCTTTTTTAACAGCTATGTTGACTTATCTTTCCTGACTGTATATTGGCTATTTAGATCTTTAGTAGACCAATCAGGAGATTTAGTAAGGCAAAGTAACACAGTTTTATGTAGTTAAAGAAATGCAACATAAAAGAATGCAGCACATCTTTGCAAAATTGAACAAAAAATCCAAAGCATAAATGAATGTAACACATCATAAACTAATAATTTAGAAGACAGGGTCATCAAATACATCTGTAATTTGAAACAGTAAAACAACAGTTTTGTTTGAAATATAATTGACTATCCTATACACTTGTTGAATCTTCCATTACAGATCTAACAAGTTTGCCGAAAAGGAGTGCCTGTACAGATAGAACAAAAAAAACTGGGTTTCAAATGCTTCTTTCTTGCCCATTCATCCATTGCAGGGCCTCTAGAATGATTCCAGCTCTTAGCTGCTATGAAGAGGGTGATATTTTACAGAAATGATCTGGTATCTTGTTACTAAAAATCTTTAGGTGTCTGCCCAGCAGTGATATAGTTAGTTCACATGACAAATATATTTTCAGATTTTGTGAGAAATTCCAGATGAAAACTTATAGAAACTGCAACAATTCACACTCTCTCCAATTATGCATACAGTTCTCCTTTCTGCAATTAATCAACAACATTTGGTGTCATTTGTTTCCCTATTAAATATCATTCTTACTGGAATAAAATAAAATCTCACAATATTTTTCAATTTACATTTCTCTAATAGAGGAATATGCTGAAAACTTTAAAAAATATTTATTAGTCATTTGTTTAAAATATTTATTACCCAAATATATAAACACATTTCATGTGTTTTCATTGGATGATAAACTTATGAGTTTTCTCCCAGCACAACTGCTGTCTGTCTAGAGAATGAACTGATTCTTGGTCTGTAAAAGACTTAAGAAAGAACTCTGTTTGTTGTTCCAACAAGTCAGGGAAGAACCACCTTCCCATATTTGTATTGAGTTTCAACATATACCATACTTTGGATGCTCTAACTATATTTACAGTGCATGATCAATTAACAAACCTGCTCAGGATTACTTGTTGGAGCATTGTGTACTGTGGTGTGATCCCTATAAGGGTCAGAATAGCACAGAAGAAGAGTTAGGAAGATCATAGAACCTGCCTGATCTTAGTTTGCTCCTTTAATTTGTAAGATCAGTAAAATTATGACAGGCTGTGGAACTTGGAAAATCACTATATTTGGGTCAGCTCCTCTGATTTCTGTCAATGGGATGCCTCTGCCATTGCCTTAACACCACATGGATAAGCTCGGGGTGATGTAAAAAGTCTGCTACAATTAAATTTTAACTCTACTGGCTGCACTTCCATCACATACCATGATGTTTATGAGCTGCTCCATCCGACTAGACTATTGACTGTATGGTAAAATAGGCAAAGAGGATGGGGTTGTCGGCAGGAGGTAGACACAGGAAGTTTATGGTTTTATGTAGAACCATATAAGTTTTTGGTTTTACATTATTAAACTTTAAATTTGCAAACACTTTTATTGTCTTTGTATAAATTATTAAATAATTTCTTAAGAAATTAAGATCATAAATACTATATGATTTGACACAGGTTGTATAAGTTATAGTGAATAATAAATGTTTGCATTGAATTGAAGAAACAAATTGAGGCTGAGGCCCTAGATCACTGATAAAGAGTTTCTGCCCTAAAGCCCTAAGATTGTCAAAAATAGAGGTGCTACTATATAAAAATGAACAGTATTAGAGATTATTCTTTGATCAATGATCAAAAACACATAATATAGACCCATGTTAAGCATTTAGATCGTCCAGGACTGACCTTTCCCACCTACTATATATAACTGCTGCTCCCCGTCACAAAGGTACTCCAAAATCTTTTGTGACATTCCTAAAAATCCAAGTGGGCTTATGCCTTCAAGCCATATCCTTCTGCTCTTGAGTTCCTCAATGAATTGCCGTTTTTCTCCCTAACAGCAAGTTATGCTCCCTGTCACAGTAAAGATACACCTGGACTTTCAAGAGACTTGCCTGAACTGCAGCGCCAGGTAGTTCAGATACTTCCTATGCCAAAATACACTCTCTTCCTGTTGCCTTCCTCTCCACACCACCATGTTGTTTTTGCTGCTGCAATATCTTAAGCAGTCATCACCTTAGTCTTGATTCTCTGAACTGCTTGGTAGACTGAAGCAAAATTGATAAATGAAGCATGATTAATAAAATTTCAGAAAGAGAAATTGGAGTTCAACCTGAAGGTGGAAGAGCAAAACAACCAGACACTGACTATTACCTTGACCTTAGTCCAAAATGGTGAGCCTGCATTCAGGACTCTCAGAATGAGAATGTGTGTCAAGAGTTGTTTCATCCCGTCCTATAAGCCTCTCTAAAGGTGGGATTAAAAGTGTGTACTACAATGATTAAATCATGATCTGCCTTGTTTCTATGACAACTAGTGTGTGTACTATGATTACCTTGCCTGTATGGCTGGCCAGTGGGACTGTTATACTCTCAGATCTTCATGCAGGCTTTATTTTTTTGAAATACAATTGAAATTCCACTCCATTTGACACTGATCTTGCTTACCAAATATGTTTCCTATTCCAAGTTCATTCTTCCAAGTGCTGCCAGACTGATTTGTTTGTTTTGTTTTGTTTCAGAATTGTTCCTCCCCATGCTTTCTTTAGCAGGTCAGTATTACTTTTTTTCTCCTAGGTCCCAGGAGCTATCTAGTACCTGGTCCTTGACCAGCTGAACAGTGTCTGTAATATGCATAATCTCATGCAGTAGTTCTGAAATGCAATCTGAGGTTGATTGGTTATACCAGCACAGCAACCCAGCCACAAACTCTTATGACCTCTAATAATTTTTGCCTGAAAGTCACTATTCTATTTTAACTGTGTTCTGAAAACTTATACCCTCAGATAAAAATTCTATCACATGCATTAATAAAGTTCTTGTTTTTTATTTGTAGATGGAGACTGTTGCAGAGATTCTTATCAGGTAAACATGCAGAAAGAAGGTGACCCTGTGATGACTATTTTCAGTTGATATATCTTCAATACAAATCATACAATAAAGTCTCAGGGAAAGTCCTGAAGAAGAGACAGAACTATTGTAAAATTTAGAGGACCAGGATGTAATTATGAGATGGTATTTTCTAGATAGAGCAAGGATGCTGCACCCATGAAATCTCGACAATATTGAAGCCTAAACTAGATACCCATCCATAGGAGAAAATCTCTCTGTTTCTCACCCCTAAAAAAGAGCTACATTTAATCAATATCTTTTGAGAGGGGGAGAATCAGGTTTCTTCAGGAACAAGCTCCCTGATAGGTTGAAAAATGGAAAATGATGTTATGCCCTGGCAGTGCTGAAGCATGCATGGGTAGCACATATATAGCAGTTCTGTTGAACTTGTCCATGTTGGGTTTCATTGCCTAAGCTGATCAGTACAGCTGACCAGTAAACTTCCTCAAGAGAGAACCAGATCTCACCACATATGATGGTGAGCCACCATGTGGTTACTGGGAATTGAACTCAGGAAATTTAGAAGAGCAGGCTGTATTCTTGAACAACTCAATGAGATTGCTTTACACATATGTACATATAAGTATCTATAACTGAGGTCAATATGATACACATACACCAACACACACTCACACACACACAAGTGAGACAGAGATAGAGGGAGGAGAGACTGGTCAGTGTTAAGTAAAATTTAACAAGTCATGAATTTTATAGGGAATGAGAGTAGGACATGGGAAAAATTTAAGTGGGGATAATTGAAGGCTACAGTCCTCAGATTAAGCAAGTCTCAAAAATATTTTCATTAAAAATTTAAAAGCAGCAATAAAATCATCTTTCACACACATCTCCTTTGTTAGTGGGTTCTATTTGGTGATATTCCTGAATGTGCACACCTTGGAATCAAGTAATGGTTTCCTGAGTTTGAGATGCAGAGTTATTGTGGCCAGTTTCAGGAGCAGAGAGAGGCCTTGTTTACATTTTCCTTTGTATTATAATGAGTTTGTGTAGGTATTTTTATACACATGGATCCCAAGAACAAAGGAAAGAGAAAAACTGAATAGTAAAGAGGGATTAAATAATTATCCATTATTTATTTCATATTTGTGATATAATTCAAATTCTTATTTTATTGTGTTTTTGACCAGAGACAAAACTCTACCTTATTTGCTCCACAGAAGCCAATATAATACAATATCAATGATTTAGAAGAATAAGCAAATATTTATAAATGTTGACTCCTGATATGAAATTGAAGAAATGGTTTTCAATGGTGCAGCATAGTGTTGATTCTTGCAAAATGACCAGAATTTAATATCCAGTATTGAAAACAGTGATATGTATGTTCCATATGGTATGATTTTTCTGTAAATAATTTCTAAAATTTGAACTTTTTCAAGTCTTGAACTGTTTCCATTATCTGTCTGATTGTTTTTTCTTGGTTTCCTAGGGTATCTTTTACAGATTTATTCATTTTTTCAAACTTTTTGTTACTCTTCTCATCCATTTATTTAAGGGACTTTTCACATCCTGTTTAAGGGACTCTATCACTTTCATAATGTCTATTTTTTTTCTACTTCTTCTGGATTAGGGTGTTCAAGTCTTCCTGTTTTAGGTTCGTTGGGTTCTGGTGTTATCATGCCGTTTTTCAGATTGTTGGAGAAATTCTTGCATTGGCACCTGCCCATCTCTTCCTTCAAATGCTCTCCAATGGATCTT
>LOEQ01005889.1:31306-50903 GCA_001685075.1 Bramus lutescens | reverse complement strand
CCAGTCTCAGCCCCAAAACAGGCTGAGCTGGGGGATCTTCTGGCCCAGAAGAAGCGAAGGGGAGCCTGGGTGTAAGCTGGGATGGGATAGGAAGATAGAGGTAGTTGCCAGGGAGAAAGGCCCCTGCAGAATGACCAGAGAAGTTAGAGGATTGAGGAATGTTTGTGCTCCCTTTCCATGGCTTCTGCATATCAGTCATGAACACACTCATCCTTCCAAAGGATCTTCTGGTACAGGATCAGGGCCCCTTGCTGGCCAATATTTATTGCTAGTCTTATATTGGCTGTGTAAGATGTAGCACTCCTGTTTATCAGGTCACTGTTTTTAAACTATATGATAGTGATAAAGGAAACATAACTATGAGTTGCAAGAGGATAAGATTATTCTAGACCCTCCACTATAGAGTGTTGATGTTACTTCCTTCCATCTAACTAGGACTAACCCCTCCCTAGGACATGACATTCTATACTGGTTAGGGGTGAGTCTCAGCATGAAGATTTTTAAAATTAGCTCTATAAAAGACAACAGTGTCAGGATTTAGTTTGCCAATAGAGTAATTGATTCTACAGTGATATAAACTTTCTTCATGATGACTGAGACGGTCTTTAACTGGATTGTTTCTGTCATTGTAACATTCCCAGGAGAGTGTCATAGATTTAAGGAGCTAAATGAACTTCTCCATGTCAGATCTTGTATCCTTATAGGAGAGGGTACTAGCTGCCATAAGAGATGGTCTCCTGGGCCCTGTATGTAATTAAATGAGAGGAGTAAATCTGACTAGTGTCAGGGAAACACCACTGCTGACCTTTCTGCTTCTGCACCTTAAGATGTGCATACTTAATGTATTTTGGCTTTAGTTTTTGCTGCCTTAAGGCAAAATGTTTAGCAATGCTATTGATCATATGGACTTTATGTTATTTGAAATTCATAACATACAATATCTGAATGTTTTTCTCTTTGTTCAGTTTGACAGAAAGTGGTTAATTGATTAATCGATTAATTGATTAATCAATTGATTAGTCTCACTCCCATGTAGCGGTAATTTTGAAATGTTTGTAGCCAGTTTTATATTCTGTCACAATCCTGTGTAGGTCAGATAGGCTCTCCTAGGTATCTTGTGTTACAGTGATGCATCAGAGTATGCACAAGGCACATTCTGTGAAGGATGGAAGCTTTGCCTCTTCTTGAGAATGCTAGCCTATCCCCACAAATATCAGCACTATGAATCCTGCATGGGTCTAGCCAGTTCAAATCTAACAATACATTCATACCACTCTTACTCTTTCTGTTAATGCTTGCCAAGAATTTCTAGATAAGGGAACCTCTGACTTTGATTTTTGTCTTGTCATTGTAGTTTATACTTGAGCAGGAGAATTCATGATGGTATTAATACATTATGTTGCACATAAGGGCATTAGGCCATAAAAGATAAGAAATTTCTGTTCAGCTTTTCTTGGTGCAGAAGAAACTCCCTGAGTATCTGCTTGAAAACGCCTAGAGGATAAAGAAGGATAGTGATGAACTGTGAGCATAAATTTCAAGAGGAAAACAAGTGCAGTGGCAGGAAAACAGACACTCCAATCTACACGCAAACTGAGCGTGCTCATGTGTTTGAGAGAAGCCATGTGAGATGGAACAGATATTGGGTATTCTAGTTGCAATTTCATGTTTACACAACAGTCTGGCGTTTATTTAAGACAATAAATAGATAATAATCACATAAACATATAAATACATAAAATAAAACCATTTATACCAGAAAAATCCCAGTGTCCACTGTGTTGCTTTCAATTTTTTATTGCTTTAATCATTATAGTGTAGGCATGTTAACAATGGCAGTTTTATTTCTGCTCTGGAAATTCAGCCATTTTATAACCAATGTATATGTGAATTCTCCTAGCTAAAAAAAAATTAAAGAAACATACATAGTCAGAAATATTTGATTTCAGACATGTCAAAGATATGACAGAGCAAGAAATCATTAGGAGTCCTATGTTAACCTTGTTGCTTCTGATAACAAAAAAATGGTATGTGTGTGTATATTTGTGTGTGTTTGTAGGACTAGTACACTATACGATTATGTCCATTCAGTGTCAATTAATGTCAATCTCATACTTGATATAAAGACATTCCCATTTCAGGAAACAGGGTAATGAGCATGCAGGGCTCCTCATAATTTCAACTAGTCTTTTACATTCCCATTTTGGAATCTTACACCTCTGGCCAATTTCTTCTGAGCAAGGGTCCAAAATGTTGTCAAAGTACAAAGTAGGAGATGACACATGTGAACACTCCACAGAATGAAATGTAGCTACATCTTTAACAATAAGACATTTTATTAATGTTTCAAAAAGCAACTCAAGATTATAAATAATTCTAAATAAATTACATTTATGAAGAAAGGCAAAATGACTTTCCATAAAACTATGGGGAAAACTTCCAACAAAATATGTGGTGTACAGTTTGATCAAACTGAATTTTGAAAGGGGTTTTAGCTTGCCTTGATATTTTTTATTTGTATTTTACTAAAGAAATTCATATACTATATTCTCATTTACTCCAAATATAGTTCTAGTCTCTTAGCTTTAAAGGATATATTGATAATATAATATCATAATATGATGCCAAAGTTTGCTTTGCCAGAGTTTGCTATTGTTTTGTTTCCCTAATGCAAAAGCATGCCTAAGATATTAACTGATAATGATCTTGTCAAAGAATGGTAGACTATAAGCAACATCCAGAATCAGCATATCTTCATTCTCTGATATTCTTTTAAAATGTTGAGAAAAGCCCTATAAGAATGTAAAGAAATGGCTGACAAATAGACACTCAGAATTTCTGATACTGTATCCATGCTAATCTTCGCTATCATCTCATCTTCTTGGTCCTCCAGGGTTTTTACAGACTTAACATGTTGATGCAACACTGTGTATTGCACAATAAGACATGACAGAGTCCATAGATGTCAGGCTTCTGAGCTCTGTATATGCTGTTCTGGAGGATTTGTCTACAGTAAAAATGGCTTTGCTTTGGAAGTTCTGTTCATAAATAATACTGCCATTGACAAGTCAAACCCTCCCAATGCACTTCAAGCTCTGTCCCAGTCACTGATTCACACAGTGCATATATTAGCTAATATATTGCCAGAAGTCTTGCAGGACCATTTCCCTGAGGTCCCTGGCCTCACAAGCTCAGCCCAGATCACTGCAGATGGACCTAGGAGTTGAAACCTGTGGAGAGAAAAGCAGAGTGGTTGTCACTGTTAACTGAGTGTGTAGATAGTATTCAAGTCTGGAACTGGGAAACCATTTATCTGTGGCTGTTGCCATGAGAAGATGTGGACATCCATGTATTTACCATCATAGACCCACATGTTGGCATATTCATGAGGCATGAATATTATTTCTTACATAAGGACTTTGTCCAGATGGAGAAGAAGGCAGTAGATGAGACCTGTATCATGCAATAGAATGCTAAGGTCCAAAATGCTCATCCTGTCTGAGGAAGCATCTATTCCGGAGACCTGTGCAAACCCTGTGGACCAAGGCCTAAACTCTTAATTAAAAAAAAAACAGAATTACAACCTGAGACATTTGATCTTCTTGGTGACAAAACTGATTTACAGGTGGTGGTAGTGATGAGAATAATGTGACTGGAAATTTTCAAAATCCCTAAATTAGGAGAATTTCTTTTTAAAAATATTTAAAACACTGCTTGGCTCTTTTGGCTCTAACTTCTTATCAGCTTGCTTGTACATTTTAATTTAACCCATTTCTATTCATTTGCATGTTGCCATGTGGCAGTGGCTTACCAGCAAAGATTCAACCTGTCTGACTCTAGTGGTGGCCCCATGATATCTGTTGTTTTTCATGCATAAGCAATTAATATTTGCTTTTCCATAAGGTTTTAGCTGACCATTCCTAATGACTTTTTTCATTTTTGTATATTTGTTTGCTTTCTATAGAGAGAAAGAAAGATTGTGGAATTTAGTGATAGAAACATGGTAACTATCTAAGAAAAGATGGACATGGAATCCATTCATAACATATTTTTGAAAAATCCTTTTATAAATATTCAAAAATAAATAAATCTTAATAAAATAAATGAGAAAACATTGGTGCAATATTTAACAATGAATTTTTAGTGGTTTTGAAAATTTGAGACATCACATATCAATTGTAGCATGTGTCATTCAGCTACTAGATTTTAAGGAGTGAGTTCACAGAGTCTGTGTAATCCCCTCCATTCCTCATTTCTGTCTTGTTGATTGTTGGCTTCATTGTGCCCTCTGCTGGTCTTGAGCACCCTGCAGGTTGGCATGGAACTGAACTTACCAATACAGTTTTAATATTTTTATTATATTATACACTTATCATTCTAAAATGAGTATAAAAATTTAGATTGTTAGTAATAAACTTATCATAACATCGGTCTGGCTGTGGCTCCTTCATACTGACCTGGTTAACATTCAGTACTCACTGACCATACTCAGGAAACCCTGGATTGTTAAGTAAGTACTGGTGGTTACAAGGATTGGATCAAATGTAGTAATCTCATTTTTGAAGAATTATTATCCTGAATAATAGCCAAAAAATCTCATTTCCCATTCATACATTTATCTCTTTTCTTCAATATACCTTGAAAATATCAAGAAGGAATTCCATAGAGTCCTGGAATCCAGAGTGTGCCCAACATTCAGATTCACTGTGGTCATCATAGGTCACTGGCACCAATGTGGGCTGCTCATTTTCCTGTAATTAGGGAACAGATGGTAGATTCCTTGCTTTTCACCTTACACTGTGTTGTTCATTGAGTTGTGTTTGTCTTTGTCTTAGAAATCCCATATTCTACATCCTCCTTGTCTAAAAAATTTCTTAATATGAATCTGAGATCACTATAATACTATCCAGAGAAGGCTCAGGCCTGGACCAGGAGAGTCTCTTTTCCTTTTCCAAATCCCTAAACCATGTAATTCTTAACACTGGACCAACACTAAACTTCACTTCTCAACTAATGCTAATCTAACTCAGACATAAAACATTCCAGCTTTCCTATATTCAGCATCAATAAAGAGTTCCACTTCAGTAATCATACAGGAAATGTTTACAAAAAACACTAGCAGAAAGCAGAAACCTGTGATAAGGAACTCAGTTGCCGTATCACCTGGCATGTGCATCTTTGTCACTCAGACTTCTCAACAAGATGGGGATGCAAGAAACACCTCCAGTAGAATCATTATATGGGAAATTTGGTTGTAAAGTAGTCTTTAGAAGGATGAAAAATTTAAATATGTATTATGTGAAAAATGTTAATTACTTCTACCTTGTTATAGCATTAACACACTAGAATCTGGAAAGAATAGACAACTTATCTTCCCACCTATCTGTGGTAATAACATTCATTCATGGAAGATCTGTATTTTACTCACCATGACAGGACATAAATAGAATGATTTTTTGATTACTTAAATTTCCTAGTAGTTTCCAACTAAAACTATCATGACCAAGTCTTAAAATTATAGTCATTGTGGAAAAACATGAAAAGAGATATTTATGTTCATTTCATCTGATAACAAGTGACAAATGATCATCTCAGATGTTCCATTTGGAAATAATAACATGCTTGTTAGACATTAAGCAAATAGCAATTGTCATAGAATATAACAAAGCAAATGTACTCTAAAAGATTTTTTGAACAGGAAGGGAAAATACATATTCTAAAATGTAAACAGACATGTGCTTGTTTATAAGGAATCACATGATAGAAATTCAAAACTGCCTATAATATCAGTGGCACCTATCTATTCCGA
This sequence comes from Bramus lutescens, assembly GCA_001685075.1. Classification (NCBI taxonomy): domain Eukaryota; kingdom Metazoa; phylum Chordata; class Mammalia; order Rodentia; family Cricetidae; genus Bramus; species Bramus lutescens. The sequence goes on along the minus strand of LOEQ01005889.1, from coordinate 45,094 downwards.
GTAGCTTCAGTAGTTCTTAAAGTCTCTGCTGTTTCTGAGCTCCTGTCTATGAAGGTTTGTGTCTAAGTTCCCACTAAAATCTCCTCCCATGTTCCTGGCACAGTAAAACATGGCACTTGGTTAAGATTTAAGAAAACTTAGCTATAGGAGTTATCCCTACTGAGAATGATCTTGGAGTTGAAGTCCCCATTACAAACTGTGTCACGGAAGTCCATAGTATGGTACCAGCATACTCTAACAGTTCCTTTATAAAAATTGCATATGCTTCTGTACAAAATCAATGAGCTATACGAAATAATCTAAAAACACAGGGAGAGGGAAACAAAATATTTGAAACTTCTAATCCACCTATGTTGTGCAAAATACACATATTGTCCTATGGGTACATTTACCACTTAGTTGTCAATGTCTTGAGAAGATATACATCTATTATATTAATATTCTTCAGTTACTAACTGTATTTGCTTCATCTTTTATTGAAGATCAGTGGAAATTTTCATAAAAGCAAAACTGAAATGTGTTTTCCTTTCCCCAATATCTTACTCCTGTTCTCTGCTTACTTCCATTTACATGACACTTCTTTTGGACCATTGTTTATACATTCCCTGCGTATGTGCTGACTTATAAAATGTCTGCTGGTGACCTTCTCCTCAGATTTGCCATTCATGGTGGGTACTAACTCTACTTTTTCACAGAGGTTTCATGATAAAGTCATAATATGTTATATACATTTGGGTGCCTCACATTGAATATTTATTAACACTTGGCTTATTAACAATACTACTATCAGTTTTACCAGTGTGACAATGCTTTTAACAGAGAAATTTCATGGGAAAGACATGGAGAATGGAAATATTTCCTAGTCACTAGAAGCAAGGGAGAACAGAAACAGAAACCTAATTGGAAATGGATGAAAATATCAAAATCACAACAATGTGAAACAATGGGATGAAGCTGCTTATGGGAAGCTTGGTAAGAGAAGATGGAGCTGTTGCAGACTCCATGTGGAGGTGTGCTTACTCACTGACTTTAATTTTTCAGATTGTGGATGTTAGAAGACAAATTAAAAGCCATGTGTTCAGCTTTACAGCCCAAAATAATGATAGAAAAAGGCATATTAAAGCTGAACTTTTACTGAATATGGACTCTATACAATCACAATCAGAATGGCAATCATTAAGAAAACAAATGATTCATTACATATGATGTGTGACTACATGGGTCTGGGTTGCCTGCTCAGGATGATCCTTAAGAGTTCTCTCCATTTGTCTGCAAATTTCATGGTTTCTTCTTTTTTTTTCAGCAGAGTAATGCTGTGTTGTAGAAATATACCATATTTTCTCTATCCATTCTTTGGTAGAGGGACATCTAGGTTGATTCTCATTTTTGCCTATCCGGTTGTGGGCATGAATGGGAACATAAATGATCGGGTCAGGGTGAGAAAGAGAAATATGACAGGAATTTGCGGACACTTAGGAGATGATGTGGAAAGAGTGTAGTGAAGATTTCCTGGAACATATGAGGGTGATGCTAGTGAAGAATCCCAGGAATGGATGATGTGAAGCTTGAACTTGCCATCTTCTTTCTCCATGCAAGGCTCCCAATGGTTAGATTGGGAAACTATCCCAGTCACAAAACCTCCAACACAGATGTGTCTTGCCTGCAAGATGTGCTCCGTTAATGGTGATTCAGAGATTGAGAGAGTGACCAACCAATGGCTGGTCTAACTTGAGGCCAAACACAAGAAGAAGATCATGCAGGACAATGCCTGGACTGCCAGGAACTGGAAGATGGATGAATCAGAGAATCTATGATAGGATGAAATATGAGTGGGGAAAATGTCAATGAAATGATTTCTAGTGATATTCTGCTGTCCTCATTGATTGATATGTAGCCCGGTCATCATCACAGAGGCTTTCCCTATTAGCTGATGTGAGAAGATGTAGAGATGACAGCAAAACATTAGGCAAAATTTAGAGAACCAAACAGAAGGAAGAAGTGTAGGAACCAGAGATTTCTAGGATTTCAGTATAACATTGCCCATTGTATCAACGTAGTAGGGAACATAAGGTTCACAGAGACTGAGGAGACATTCATGAAACATGTATGGGACTGCAGTAGGTCCTGTGCATACATTCCATGGTGAACTTTGGGTTTTTGTTGGACTCCTAACAGAGAGAACAGGAATGTCTCTGACACTTTTGTCTGCTCTTGGAATCTTTTTCCTCCTACTGCATTGACTAGTTCAGCCTTGATATGAGGTTTTGTGCCTAGTCTTATTGAATCATGTTATACCCTATCCAGTTGATATCACAAGGAGGCTTGCTCTTTTCTGAAAAGAAAAGGAGGAGTAGACAATGTGGAGGAAGCTAGAAGGAGGGATCTGGGAGAAATGCAAAGAGAGAAAGGTGTGGTTGGTATGTATTTTATGAAAAAAAATAAATAAAAAGAGAAAAGAAGAAAACAAATGACACATTTTGGAAGTTATACAGAGAAGTGGCATCCTTTCTATAATGTATATGAGAATGCAAATTGCACTATGTACAGACATACACAGATAAAAACATACAGAGTCTAAATCATAAATACAAGTTTAACACATGACCTGGTTATTAAACCTTTGTATTTGCACCATTAGACTTTCACGTTAATGTATCACCAAAATATTTTTTGTAAATCATTTTTATTTGGCAAAGAGTGAGTGTATTTCATATTTTCATTTTATACCTGTAAGTTGAACATGAATGTCCATGTGAATTTTACCTCAATATTCTAAATCATAAGTGTATGCCATATACGTGTATGAAAATGTCATAATGAAAGACATTGATTGTAGAAATAATATAGGATAATATTAATATGGAAACACAGCAAAATAAGTTATGAATGTGAATGGAAATTTCCTCAGAATGTTCTAGAATATTTTATGAATTTCATCAAGAATTTTATTTACCATAATCCAAAGAGAACCACTTGTGGTTTGCTAACATGATTAAACATGGAAATGAACAATGTGATTGAACACAAAGGTGAAATATATATTTCCAAGAATGTAGAACATATTATTCATAATATTAAATACTTTCAGTATAAAAGTTACAAACACATTAGAAAGAAAGAAAGAAAACACTAATGTATTTTGCACTGTGAGAAACAGGTGGCTGTACTAGCTGTGCAAATGTGAGGTCCTAAATTAACTTCTCCAGAAATTTTGTAAGACTTTGGTAGTGTCTTTTATCTGAAACATTATCACTCCTACTTTGAGATGACAGGTAGAGTTAAGAGAATCTTGATATTCATCAGTTACCTAACCTAACATATCTAGTGATAGACAACTACTGACCCTGTATCAAAGACGGTGGAAAGTCTTCTAACCTCAACATACAGTGTATACTGGTACCTACATTTCCACCCTCCCTTCTCTCTCTCTCCCCCCCTTCTCTATGACACACACACAGAGACACACGAATAAATATGACTAAAATATCTTCAGAGAGAAACAATCACAGGTTATAAAACATCTGTAATCACAATGATCAATAAATACCTCAAAGAATTTGTCTCTTTAATCTACGACAATATAATTATGTCCACTTGAATCAAATAGCCTGATCCTCAATCATGGAATAGAAGAGTAATCCAAAATATAAAATTTTTCACAGATGACATGAGTTTGTCACATAGATGACTTGTATTTTTATACAAAACTGTCATTCTCAGATAAATAATTATTTAATAAAAATGTATGTTATCTGTTGATCATTAGAGGATCAGGGAAGAACAGATTATTTTCTTTTCCACAAGAATGAACGGGGGGGCTTTATGAGATCAGTATTAGGGTGTGTAGGGGTTGGTAGACCAAGGCCTCTCGGAGAGAAGAATATTTGATTTGAATGAAAATGTGTATTATAAGTTCAGTCCTTTGATCTTGGTCTCAGATGACGGTTTTTTTTAAAGATTTGGGAGGGGTGACTTTCCTGCAGAAACTGCATCATTAATGGTGGGCTTTGGGAGTTCATACCCTCAACTTCTCTCTGCCTTTTTGCTTGAGATCTTTCACATTTCTATCCACTATTTGCTACTATGGTTCCTTCATGATGCTTTGAATTCTATCTCTGAAATAATGAGGTAAAACAAAATTTCTTTTCTTAAATTGTCTTTGGCCACATAGTTCTATGAAAGGAAATGAAAAGTAATAAATAAAAACATACATCTTGTTCAGACCTCTACACCAGCAGAATTCAGTTATAAATTGCTAATGATCACAAAGGGACATGACATCACAACTCAGAGCTCTCTTCATTCTTACACACACCCACCCACACACACACACACACACACACACACATTTATTTGTAAAATGTACTGAGTCAACTTACTTAGGGCCAATATGTGTGTATGTATTACCTATCATGGTAATTGTAGTTCGGATAATAATTATCCTTCACTCAACAGCAATTTATTGTTTGTAACTTGATGTGGGATTTCCCTCTGAATGTTGTGAATATAGTTTATTACCATTGGTTGGTAAGAAAGCTGCTTTGGCCTATGGGAATGCAGAGTACAGTCAGATGGAAAATCCAAACACAAATATATAGAGAGAGTAGGTAGAGTCAAAGAGACACTACGTAGCTGCCAAAGGAGAAAGAAACCAGAATCATACTGGTAAGCCACAGCTCCGTGTTTATACATAGATTAATAGAAATGTGTTAATTTAAGTTATAATAGCTAACTAGGAATATGTCGTGAACATTGGCCAAACTGTGTTCAAATTAATATAGTTTCTCTGTGACAATTTGGGTCTGAATAGCCAGGAAACCAAAGCAGGTTCTCTGATTACATAATAGCACCTAATGTTCAGCAATGTACATCCACAGTGTACATCCTAAGAAAATTTAAATAAAAGGACATTTAGACCTCCCTCCAAATAGAGTCATCTGGAGTGTCTTGGTAGCCACAGTTTTCCAGGTAAGCTCTTTTTCCTGGCCACAAGCAGAGGCATAGCTTCTTTAAGAGATCACTTCCTGCTTCTTTCTGACAGCCCTTTCAGAAAGTCCTGCTACAGAGCACTTAACTGGGGTTTGTGAGCAGAGAGCTACAAGTTGCTTAATGGCAACATAGACCTACTACATCCCTGGAACTGGGAAAGTGAGCATGGCTAACAGAGCTTGCAGTAAACATACTTCTACCATGATTAGTGAGGCAGAACCAAAAAGCAATTCCACAGTGTTATCCTAGTCACGCTGTTTGACAATTTAAAAGTGCTCTTGTACAAAAAAGCATTACAGATATAATAGAAATGCTGATTTAGACAGAAAGAAAAACTCTAAATGGGTCACAATGTTTGATTAATGTGCATGCATTTAGGAATAAAGGTAATAAAACAAATATTAAAATGTAACTTAACTAGCTTAATTTCTAACTTACTATAAATCTTGTCTTCATGTGTACAAATAGGCATAGTTATCTCTCCCCTCAAGGAAAGCCCTCTTTGCAAAATTTGGAGACCATTACCAAAAAAAATATCAAAATGCATAGTTGTTAGGCACACTGCAACTGGTATATCTATCACATAACTTATGCATCACAGGCTCAGAAGTTATTGTGGAAGAGAGAATGGGGAGGGGTGTGAGCCAGGGTAACTAATTTTCCTCTAATATTATGTCTGTTATAAGTGTTAAAGATGATAAAATCAAGAAGCCTAACTGACAAGGCTCCAAAAACATGACCTAATGCAGAATGAAACCAATAAACATGCTAATATGGAAGAAGGAGACATTACTGTGCCTCAATTCTAGTCAAAGGATTATAGACAATTAAGGAGCCATGAGTAGGAGAAATAGTCTTCAAGTGTTAAGAGTAAACTAATACATTTTTAATAGTTTACAGTCCTAGAAACATACAAGCAACATTATATAAAGTGATAGGATTGGATTTCCATAATTAGGGCTACACACATACATACATATACATACAGTCACACACACACGGCTGGGAGAGAGGGAAGCATACGCATTTACAAAGTAAAGAAAAAGGCAAAGAACTTGAATGAGAACGGGAGTCTACAAAGGAATCTTATTATAGAAGAAAAAAGAAGAAAATGAAATATATTATGACATCAAAAATATCTACATAAATTCACAATAGACACCAAACGTTTTGTTCATTAGTTTCTTTACTTTTTCATGCAGAAATCAAAATAATAGAAACTGAATGATATGTAGTTCAGCAATAAAGCAATTGCCTCATATGCACAAAATCCTGGTTTCATTTCCATACAGCATATGGACCCCTATAATAATGCTTGCACCACAATTGGAAATCTTGGGGTGATATGTTATGAGCTGCTGACCTGGTCTGTCATCAGTGTACCCTGTCCCTTCAAGAGACAAGAACTGGCCACTCCTAACTGGTCCCCTTTCCTCAAGGGAAGTGAATATCCCAGCTCCTCCAGCATACACTCTCTTTTTTATTCTCTTTCATGATGAAGTGTCTCTCTCTTCTCCTCTCTCTCTCTCTCTTCTCCTCTATCTATCTATCTATCTATCTATCTATCTATCTATCTATCTATCTATCTCATTGTGCCTCTTTCTTCTTCCCCCTTCTCCCCCCTTTCCTTTCCACTCCATAACACACTAAATAAACTCTATATCCAAACTCTTTCTCAATGATGTACCTCTGTCCCCACCTGCTGTGTTCTCCCACCTGCCAAGGTGACCCAAACCACCAAAGCCTCAGGGGACTTGCTGGGGCCTGGGTCATTTGCAACAGCACATTATCGTAAGGCCTGCCCCTCGTGGGACCACTGCACCTTGTGGATCAGTCCCACACCATTATATCATTAAAAAAAGAATAATTTGATGCAGAAGGATCAGAGCTCAAGATATTTTTTGTAATTTTAATATGATTGAGGAAAGCACAGAATACATGAAACTGATATCCCCAAAATATAAAATAAAAGAAATAAATCTATAAATGATTGTGCAATACATATTACAGGAAGAGATAATTTCCAGGCATGGGAAACCAATCTTTAACATTCCTTTGCACCTGCTTCACGCAGTTTCTTCTCAGTATATCCTAACAGCACTTGAGGAATTTGGAACCTTGTTTAACACTTAGTACCTAGGAAGCAATGGACACTTCTCTCATCAGGGTACTGCCTCTGAGTTATCTGTTATGCTTTTTCTCAGCTGAACGTAATCTTGAATGAAACTTAACAGCCCCTTATTGTCTCCTTGGGTTATTATAGTGGTTTGAAGTAAATTGAAATTTTGACATAATGTAAAATATTTAATTCAGTATGCATGAAAATTGCCTTGCAATGAATTTCACACATCTGGATGTAGGCTGCTCCCTAATACCTGTAAAGTAATGAGTCCCAGAAACTCTGAGAATGAGTGAGTCCAAGATCCCATGTTGTTTTATCAAAAAATATTTTACAAGAAAATAAAATTTTATGCTAAAGGTTAATGATATACACACAGATACATACAAATATAATATATATAAGATATTCAGCAATAAGAATGTTAATTATAGGAAAATAGGTAGAATTGTAATAGACAATGTAGAAAATCATCTTAATTATAGGAAAATGGATAGAATTAGAGATTATGAAATTTTGAAAAGTGAGGGACATGTCATTAAATTTCTTTTCAATGGCATGCTTTTAAAAGATGGTATCAATGTAAATTTGAGACTAGTTTGTTCATATTAGGGGAAGACATAATAATAAATAAGGAGGGTGATAGAGAAGTCATGATTTCAAAGAATTGTAAATGCATATATTGAAAGTAAGAAAATTTAAACTCTCCCCTTACATGATTAACATATACTAATAAAATATAAGCATATATATTTAACTAAACTATATCAAATAGTTCCAAAAGCATCAACTCAACTCATATGCACATGAAATCCTATATGCACATAAAAGTAGTGAGCCCACAGGTATTATACAGTAAATGTATAGCTTACAGATATATTAGTCTATTCCATGGGAGTATGAACACTCCACATTGATAACCTGTTCAGCAGAGCTGAGAGTACATTTGTCTTTTGGATAAGTCATTGTCAATTCTATAGAAACATTATGAAATCATGGATTTTCTCCCTTCAGAATGGGATTCATTCCCAAAATACCTCAGCAGTATAACTTCTTCCTCTTGCATGGGCAATGTAACAACCTTCCATGAGTCAATCCCCCACAATTATCCTTGATAAAAGACAACATAAGAACTTCAAAGGGATGGGAATTTAGTGCCTTGAAAGGTCATGGATGAGTCCAGTGTTCACAGATGTTGAGTATATTTATATAATGATTTGGAATGTCAGATATTTCTCTTTGGATGCTAGGCCCTCCTAGTTGGTGTCACCTTTTCCTAGAGCACTGATTTATGAGTTTCTACCTGATCATTTTGTGATTGTGAAATGTATATTGATATCATTGTTCTGGCCTGTGGAATTTTTTAACCAAGTTTGTAAAAATTAAAAACCTGGTGGAGATTGCCCCTCTTTTCCTTCTCTTTGCTTCTTCATCCAAAGGAATAAAGAATATATAGTGGTAACATATGTGAGACGATTTATTTTGTTTTACCCTTAGATCCAATTAACAAGAACTTTGTTTGTCATAGACATTTATCTCTTAGCCTGCAGGTGTGCTATGGCTGGTACTCAAGGCTGCTGATATTATGATTCCTGAAAACAGAAGATCAGATAGCTAATTTTCAAGACTATCTGAAAAAGAAGTAGCTTTTGTAAGAAACTGTTCTTGAAGAAAGAGTTTTTCCTGGAAGAACATATTTGAGGTCTCCCTAAGCATCCAGTCTGCCAGGAGGTCTCCTGGAGAAGGTTATTGCAGGAACTAAGATGCCAGAATCTCACTTGGTGGTTAGTGAAGAGAAAAAATAAAGTCCTCTTCAAAATTCCATAGGACAAAGTGAATCTAAAGAGATAAAAACTTCTCGTAGAAGTCATTTGGCATAGGCTTAAGATGAAAGGCCTTAAAGTTAATTCTAACCAACTTTCTGAATTACTTAAATTTGTGCAACAAACAGTAAGCCCTTAATTACCAGATTGTGAGACTTTAGATTCTGCATCCTTGGATTCTTTTAGGAAAGGTTTTAAAGAATGAAATGTGAAAAATGCAAAACATCAAGTGCCTCCCATGAGCAGTTCTATGTGGAATATGCTTAACTAAGCTCTGATAACTGATCAAGAACTTAAATCAACCTTCTGATCTTTAAATAAACAAACAAAAAAAACAAGACCTAATCTAGCAGGCATTAGATCTAGATGCTTCTCATTTGGACAGTTTGGCCATATTTTTAAATTTTGCTCCTCTAAAGGAGGGAGTAATACAAGTCCAAATGTCCCAGGTTCAACTCAAAATAGAAATCAGAAAATGCCACTTGAACTCTGCCCCTAATGCCAGAAGGGCTTTCACTGGAAATGGAATTGCAAACTTCTTCAATAGGGATGGCACTCTCTTAACTGATGCAAGAGCCCCAGCTGCTGGTGCGATAACCCAGACTAATCTGGGAAAATTCAAAGGGACCTTGCCTCCCAACTCTAATGGCTATTTCCAAAAATACTCATATCATTTTAATAGATCTGCAGAATTGTTACTTTACCATACCTTTACAATCTAGCATTTTTCAGCATTTTGCATTTAGTTTACCTCCACCTAATTTCCAGAGACCTTATCAACAGTGGAACACCTTGCCACAAGGCACTAAAAGGAGCTGAACCTTGTGTCAGAAGTTTGTAAATGCAGTCCTCTTACAATCTGTATATTGTCCTCTGATGTATACCTTATTCCCTGTATTGATAATATATCGTGTAAGACTCTATATGCAAGAGGTGTTACAATATCTGATTCTACATTTAATCTTATGTTGGTGTCAGGTGGCACCATGAGAAAATCCAAATGTATCCACAGTTTTCTTATTTGGACCATGTTATCCAAACACATTTTGTTTCTCCCTAGCCTTTGCAATTGCAAATGAATCATTTATAAACTCTAAATGACATCCAAAGATGGATTAAAGATAGTAATTGGGTTCAATCGTACATAGAGATATCCATGGCTGTATTCAAGCCACTATATAACATTCTCCATGGTGATCACAATCCCAGAACACCTTGGAAGCTAACACTGGATCAAAATTTTTCTGGGCTCTTATAAAAGGAAAACTTAATTCTCAAAGTATCCTTCATAAAGATTACTGTAAACAACCGATTCTTGCTATAATTCCTTCTGAGTATTCACCCTCTGCCTGCTTGTGGTGGAAAGATTCACTAGAAAGATTGAATTTTCCTGTAACACATTAAAAATGTGGCTGCCTATACCTCCTTGGTTCTTTTATTTTTTGAAAAAGGAAGAAGCATGTAAAAAATAAAAAGTTAACAGAAAATTGAAATTGGTATAGGATTGAAACAGAATTACAACTAAGAAATGATAAACAGTTAAGACAGAAGAATTAGAACAGAGTCTAAGAAAACAGAATAAAGAGACATATGGAGGAAAATTACCTGTAACTGAATTCTTTTCCCTCAGATCTCCTTAGTTATTGAATTAAAGGTGTGTGTTGCCAAACCACATACATTTCTTTTTTTAAGGTGTTTCTCTAACTTTTTTTATTTCTCTCCCAAATCTACATATATTTTAAAACACATTGTAAACCATTTAGAGGAAGTTTTTTTTTCAATCTGTATTTGACCTTACTGTATATCTCTATCTTTTTTTGACCACATGGGTCTCCAAACTGCTAAACTTCATGACTAGAATTAATAACCTGGCTTTGGCAGCTGAATCTGCCACAGTCCTTAACTTCCTAAGAATCTAGCTTTATGGTGGAGGTCTTGGCAGGAGCCAGGTTTTTTGTCACAATTCTTTGGAGTATCTATTTCATGCCACCACCAAGAACAATGCCATGAAGTTTTTGCTGCTAAGGCTGAAACAGGAGCCTCTCTTAAAGGAGTTGTGCTTATGTTTGTTGAGCCCACCTGAGAAAATGTTGCTGCCAAGAAGCCATTCTTAACTCTGTTTTACCTGTCTAGAATGTGGGGCTCAAACCAATGACCTGATTCTCATGTTGTACTGACTGAGCTAGCCAGGTAGTAACTAGCAGCCCTCCTCTAACAAATTGGTGCCTGCATAGCCACCATCATAGATCATCAATACCTGAGAGAGCTTGAAAAGGAATTTGAGACACAAAAATACAGAGTTTGATACAGCTTCTTGCTGTTTGCTGATCGCATGCAGCAGCCCCTTTAAGAGAATTTTTCCTGTTTCAGCAGTAGCAAAGAAAAAAAAAACAAACAAAAGGAGCCACACAGTTTTGAAATGCTGGTTTTCTGGGTCATGCTGCCAGCATGAACTCTCTTTTTCAGGCATTCTGAGTACTGAACAGTTAAAGCAATTGAGAGAAGAATGCTGCAGCTTGCTTAATGGCAGCACAGACTGTCTGTATACCTGAGAATGGGGTTGTGGGCATGGCTATCAGAAGCAGCAAACAGCTCTGCGATGCTGGGCTGGGTAAGGCAAGCAGGAGGTACCATACATACCCTAGTAATGCCACAACTTAAGTTTTAAGAGGCACTTAGCATTTTAAGAAGTGATCCTGGACAGTAAAGAATTACAGATACACAACAGTACAGATTTAGACATAATAGACCTCTAAATAGATCACATTGTTGGATAAATGTAAATAGCCTTGGGATAGAGAAGAAAAATAATACAGATAGTTGTAAAAAAAGAAATAGACAGATTAAAAGGAGTAAAGTAAAATATGCCACTTAAAGATAGAAAATTCACAGAGAGTCTGGATTATGTATATTACTGTGTTTTCTTTGAAATTTTTGACTGTGAAGGAGCTAAGTAGCCAACATACATACTTTAAAAGTATCATGACCACAGAATTTGAGTCTAATAATGTGTTGCTGTGTAATGGGGTTCTTCTTTTGTTTCTACAGAGGATGAGAACCTATAGAATCAGTCCAGATTAATGTAGTTTGATGAACCAAGACCTCCTGAAATGTTGCCTTGAACTCCTCTCAAAAATGATAGTTTTTAAAAAAATAAGAAGAATATGACATCCATATTCTCAAAAGTTGAAGTGGTTGGTTTTTGGTGGTTTTTATTGGGTTATGGGTTGGTTATATGTTGTTATTGTTCATGGTCAGGAATAAAGTTCAAAAAAGGAGATGAGATTGAGAATTCTTGTTTGAAAAAAGATACTGACATGACAGAATAAAGGGGTAGATTATTGAATCTACTCTTAAAAGTAAAAAGGAAGGATATAGTTATGGTAAGATAAATTGGCAGATTATTTACATCTGCTTTTTAAAAGCAACAACTAGTTTAATTGTTTAACATTGGACTTGACTTATGTATATTATCTAAAAATTTTGCATATTGATATAAGTGTGAGATTAATTTTGTTAGAAAATACTGTACATACATTTCTACTCTTGTTCAAGATGTGCCTCTACAACTATACGTATACAACTCATTTAATAATGTATATCAATTGTTTGGGATAATAAGGAAATGTTGGTTAGTAGTTAATCACCTATTAGAATAGAATTTGTAGTCAAATTAGGTAGGTTTGTTAGGTCAAATAAAGATATATTTTAGATAGACAGGTCATCTTTCTATAATTCAGAGCTTACAGAATATAACATTAAAGATATTTTAATGATATAGGGGTTTTTGTTTATGATAATGAGACATATCTGCTCCTGGTAGCACCAATATACATCCAAGAAGATGACTGATATTGAATAAGCTCCACACAGATATTATTTTCTTTATGACAAAAATAAGTTACTGGGCAAGAAATTGCTTTGTCCTTGACTGTTGACAGTATGCTGTTCTAATTGTATAAGGAAGACACACACACAAAATGTGACTGTCAAACACTCTCAAGATGACGGACAGACCATCAGAATATCTTGCTTCACAGAAAAGTCTTTTGGCTATGTTAGGATTTAGGTTGAAGCAGGATGCCACAATGATGCCATCAGAATCTATGTGCCTTAGGTGATCATTATGTCTCATGCAAACTTTAATGGTATTCTCTTATCATTTATGTTCTTTCCTTTCTGTGCATAGATCAGGGAATATAGAGATTAATAAATTGGGGATAGGTAATATTCCCATTTTTATTATTATACTCACTGCTGACCTGAAGCCCACAAAAATGTGCCATCTATATTAAATGTGAATCTTCCCTTCTCCATTACACCACTGTGGAAAAACTCTAACATCCACTGAGTAAGAGACTTAAGTGATCTCAAATTAAGGCAAGCTACTAAAAATGTTAAACCTCACAACATCAGCCCTATTACAATGGCATCTAATACCTTCAGTTTTGATAAAAAGCAATGGAAAACTGATTTTTACAACATAACAGAAAACATTAAAATAAACAAAATCTATTTTCATCAGTAGGCATAGTTGTGAATCTGTTTATTCACAGAAAAATTCATATAAAATAATATAACATTAATGAACACACACTCAACTCTTGTGAATGACTGAGACATTTCAAATAAAATTGTAAAGTATTTGTAGATATGGAGAGATGGCAAAATTATAGATATTGTTTTGGGAAATAATTTTATTGAGAGACAAAAGTATAAGAACAAAAGTCAGTATGCATAACTGAGATAATTTCTGCAAGCAAGATTTTGCACAGCAGAAAGTTCATTAGAAAAGTGAAGAATAGAAGATTCTCAGTTTTAGGAGGTCCCATTTATTCAGTGTTGCCCTTATTGTCT
>LOEQ01005889.1:5370-23156 GCA_001685075.1 Bramus lutescens | reverse complement strand
AGGGGGGAGGACCTTGGACTTCCCAGAGGGCAGGGAACCCTGACTGCTCTTTGGGCTGGAGAGGGAGGGGGAAAGGGGGTGGGGGAGGGGGAGGAAAATTGGAGGAGAGGAAGAGGTGGAACTTTCTAATATTTAAATAAATAAAAAAAGAAAAATACTTTTTCTCTTTAAAAATTCCTGTAATAGGCATAGTGGCACATTACTTGAATCCCAGCACTATGGAGACAAAGGTAGAAGGATCTCCATGAGTTCAAGTCCAGCCTAATCTGTGTAGTGAGTTCCAGGAATTCATAGGATGACTCTGTCTCAATAAAACCAATAAATAAATAAATAATCACACAAAAAAGAAACCTGGCACTAGAGAAATTCTGAGGAATTCACAAGGATGAACCCAGCTAAGACTAAGCAATAGTGTAGCAGGTGCCTGAACTGGCCTTGCCCTGTGGTCAGAATGATGGCTGTCTTAAATGTCATCACAGAACTGTCATTCAACAACTGATGGAAACAGGTACAGAATTCCACAGCAGATAACTGAACTAAGCTCCCAGAATCCAGTCAAAGATATGAGCAACGAGGTCAAGACCATGATGGGACACCCACTAGAACAGCTTACCTAAACTAATGGGAGCCTACCAAGACCAACCTAATAGTCGGGGGAACCAGCATAGGATGAAATTTGACTCTATAAATGTGGAAGACAATTGTCTGGCTGGGGCAGACAGTGGAGCCACTGGCAGTGAGACCAGGATTTATTTCTACTGCTTGTAATGACTTTGTCAAACCCATTCTCTTTAGAAGGATACCTTGTTTAGTCTAGATATAATTGAGAGAGCCTTGGTCCCACCACACAGGAATGTGCTAGATTTATTTATTCCCTATGGAAAGCCTTACTCTCTCTGAGGAGTGAATGGAATATGGAGTAGTGGGAAAGGTAGAGGAAATGGGAGGAGGGGAAGGAGTGGAAACTGGGATTCATAAGTAAATTAGGAAAAGATAGTTTTTAAAATAAAATAATAAAAATTAAGTGAACAATAATAACCCACATTCAGTTTAACTTAAGAGTATGAGCAGCTTTTCGGTTTGGTCAGATGCTGTGGGAGCTACTTTTGCTCTTTCAGCCAATAGCCTTTGACATACCAGCCCACTGGGGTGTGGTATCTTTTGCTTTAAAAATAAGTGGCGGCAGCCCTCTTGTTCTCTTGCTTGTTTCGGATTCTGCTTCTGGCTATCAGATGCTTTTCCTGGTCATGCAGGAGGCTGTTGTCTAGGACGGTGATCTGTAAGTTTTCTCCCTTTAAATAAATAACCCTTTTATTAATCATACTTCCAAATTGGCGTGGAATTGTTTTGTTTTGTGACTTACTCTTTTAGTCAGACCCTGTTTATGTGGACTTTACTGATAAAGTTCATATAATATATTATTCAAAACTGCTCAAAAACAATTCTAATCTCTTGGAGTCCAGAGATATTTTTATCACTATTTATTACCACAGCTTTCCCATCTTTAGTGTTTAAATACAAAAGAAACGTAAATGCAGGTGGTCTCTGAATCTCAATCATCATCACTTTATTTATACTTACAATTTGGAAAAGTTGACAAAGACACATAGTACTGTGAGGAGGAGACAGAAACATCGACACTCAGAATGACTATTTCTGCACAAGTCCCCAGGCTAATCTTCTCTGTCATTCGACCAAAACCAGTTTCCTGCTCCTCCAGGGTTTCTGACACACTCAGGATGTGGTTGGCAACACTGTGTCTTGCACAGTAATAGATGGCAGAGTCTTCAGATGTCAGACTGCTGAGCTCCATGTAGGCTGTGCTGGAGGATGTGTCTGCAGTAAGTTTGGCCTTGCCCTGGAACTTCTGATTGTAATTAGCACCACCACTTCCAGGATAAATATTTGCAATCCACTCCAGGCCCTGTCCAGGCCTCTGTTTCACCCAGTTAATATAGTAGCTGGCAAAGTTGTAGCCTGAAGCCTTGCAGGACAATTTCAGTGAGGATCCAGGCTTTACCAGCTCAGCCCCAGACTGCTGCAGCTGGACCTGGGAGTGGACACCTGCAGAGAGAAAGGCAAAGTGGATGTTCCTGTCCTGAGTGAATGGCGCCTCCTAAAATCTGGAACTGGAGGTCATCTTACCTGTAGTTGTTGCCACTAGCAAGAGGATAATCCAGCTCCACTCCATGGTGAGGACCTGTGTGCTCAGTGACAGTGGAGAGTACACTGACCATGTGTTGTTGTGAGTATGTACAGCCCTGTATTTACCACCATAGATTTTCATGTTTTGCATATTTAAGAGGGAGGAACCTTTATAGGTAAAGATGTCATCCAACTTGAGAGGAAAGAGTTAGAGGACATTGAGTCACTTATCACAATGCTAAAGTTCAAAGTCCTAATCCTGTCTGAGAATATCCATCCCATACAAATACCCCAAGTCCTGTGAAAAACTTGGGGATGAAACATTATGACCTATGCTCTCAATTCCCAATGATACTTCGGCCAGAGACAGTTTCTACTCTGGTTACAAAAACTTATTTACAGATGGTTGTGATGCTAAGAATTTCAAAACTCCTAAATTATGGGAATTTTCATTCTTCTTTCATTTACATGAAGTGATTAAATGAATTTCAGGCAGGTTACGTGCTAAAAAAAGCTTACCCAAATGACCAAAACTGAAAATGTCTAGAAATATTTGCAAACGAATGTTGTTACAGTATTATCTATGATATATAAATTATAAAAACAAATTAAATGTCTTTCTACTAATGACAGCATCAAGAAAACATGGAATTTATATACAATATAACAGAATTTATTATATAATATATACATGTCATATATAATGTATAGAAAAGTATAAGGAACTTACATCACTTTTAAGAAAATAAATTCAATTAGTGATAATATTATTAAGTAAATTAAAACTGTCTCAGGAACAGATATTGTATAAGATTCTCATTTGTAGTCTTTAGATATAACATAGTGATAAGCAATTATGTATGCACATATGTAATGACATAGAACTGAATGTGTCTAATTGAATATATGTGGGAAATTGAAATTGGAAGAGCTAGAAAAGGATACACAATAGATGGACCTCATGGGTAAATATGTGCACCGCTCATTATACACCTGTATGAAAATTCTAAACATAGAAAATAATATTTTTGTTCATTCTTTGCAATTTTTACTCACAAATGCAATATATTTTAATCATATCATACCCCAGTATGTTTCTCTTGCTCTGTTTATGACCTCTCTCCAGACATATTGATCCCTTTCATTTTATTAATGAATAACTCACTAAGTCTAATTAATTAATTAATGCTATAAATATGGATATGGTGGGAGTCCATCCACTAGCTCATAAGTAACTTCCAAGTGGGTACACTCCTAAGAAAAGTGATTCTAACTTCCTAAGTAGTATTGCTATCCCAACAAATCCCCATATTGGTGTGATTCATGGGGAGTCCACTGTTTCAATCTTTTAAAATACACTTTATTTAGTAGTGGTGGCAGGAACACATACGCCAAGGCCTGTGTGAAAAACTTATCAGGTAATTTATGTAGTTCAGTTCTCTTCTTCTAACATGTGACTATCAGAAATCAGTCTAATATTGTCAGGTTGGTCAAGAGGCACTTTTACCTGCTTAGCCATTTCAAAGATTTTAATACTGTAATTTTGACTGTTTTGATTTTGTGAAGGTCTTGTGCTGGTAACAACAGTAGCTAAGAGTTCATTTATGCAATGAGAATATGTTAATCCCTATATATAGAATTTCATGTCTTTCAACCTCATCCTCTGAACCTTGAATTCCTTCATTTCTCAACTTAATGATGGTCTTTAATTTCTGGACAGGCTGTGATACCAAGGCTCCTATCTTTTCTATATCTCAGTACCCAGTCACCCATTTTCAGCAATTTAACCAATTGTGAATGTCTGCATTGATCCTCACACATCACTTAGAAACATCTGTGATCAAGGCTGAGAGCAACACTGATTTGTAGAAACATAAGTTTATATAGTTTATTATAAAGATTGTGTATAAACATTAGTATTTATTATGCAGTTTGACAATATGACCATTCACAGTACAACTAGGGCTATGTCATTCATATCAAAGGGATTTTAGGCACGCTTACATGGGAGGAAGTATTTCCTTTGGAACAGGGCACAAGAACACTTAGAAAGTAGCTGGTCACCATGTAAAAGTCAGGCGCTTGTGGGTACATCATGTCTAGAAGGAAATATTGGTGGCCACAAAGCCTGGAACTTTATAAGAACACTGATGCCTTTTCTCTCACTGCAGACTGCATAGCACCTTCTGTACAAGGAAACCATGCCAGGAGTAAGAATTTTCTCTTAATTTCAAGGATTGTTTCTCCATGTCCTCCAAGCAAAATCCTTATCTATCAAGAAAATGCAGATTAAAATAATTGTAAGTTTGCATTTTACTTCAGTTAGAATAACCACAATCAAGAACACAAATAGAGCTGTGGATATGGGGAAGGGTAACCTTTTTTCATTGTTGGTGGGAGTATAACCTGTGTAGTTACTTGGGAAAAAGTTTTGGAGATTTTTTTCAAAAAGGAAGAAATACAGCAGTGATATGGACCAGCTATATTTCTCCCATACTTACATTCAAATGGCTCTACATATCATTACAGAGATACTTGCACATCGATGTTTATTGCTGTTGTACTGATGACAGGTGAAAAAAAAATGAAATCAGCATAGATGCTCAACAACAGACAAATAGATAATAAAAAATTTGAAACATATAAAAAATGTAATTCTACTCAATGACAAAACATTAATAATGGAATCCATAGGTGAGAGGGTGGAATTAGAAAAAATATAAATTTTTTAAAATACACTGAATGAGATCACCCAAATGAAAAGAGACAAATGCTTCATATTCTATCTCATATATGGTTCCAACATTGGAATGTATTATTTTCTGTGTTTCATTTAAAAAGCTCCATTAGCATTTCAGATATTAGGGGATTGGATACAATTAAATACAGGTAAAGTGAAAGTGGTGGAAACAGCAACTAGAGATAGGACTTCAAACATTAAGTGGTATTGGAAAATAGAGAAGTGATGGTTTGAGGTAGGGCTAAAACAACTTAAGAGTCATGAAAAATGAGCATTGAAATCTAGCATCTTGCAATGTAAGTAAAAAATAAATATAAAGAATTTAGAATGTATGTGGCATGACAAAATTAAATGGTCAGGATACTGGAAGCAAATAAAGAAATGTATGGAATGAAAAGACATATAAATTGTGTTGTTATTTCTATAATAAAAAGTCTGGAAATAATGTATAGTTCATAGTTAACTAGTTTCACATTTGGGACATTCTTCATATTGATGGAATAATTTTATGCTAGATTATGAGGTGATTTTATGGATCTGCTGTTACTCTATTTTTATCAAAACTGGGAAATTTAATAAAAGTTGAGGAAAAATTGAAGATGTGCAGATGAAACTTGTCATTTACTTATAAGTACTGTGTCGGTGGTCTGGTTCTGATTAAGTTTTATTGTTCTGTGAGATATATGCACACTGAAAGCTGAATAGAAAGTATGTGGATGTTTTTTACATCTTATTTTCACTACTGAATCCCTGAACAGGGGTGCTGAAGTGGTTGAACAGTTTTTATTTTCAAAGACACAAATTATTGAACATCTCACTACTGGGTATATGATATCTTTCTATAAGTTAATGGTGAGAGAGGCCCCATGCATGCTAAAAACAGTATGTGTTGTTAACATTGTTCTTGGTGGCACACACAAAAAATCTTTAGGTCTTATTTCTGAAAAGAATTTAAAATTTGAATAAATGAGAGAGTCAGATGTGTAGGTGACTCTAGGAAAACAGTGTCTTCCAGACACAACAAGAATGATGGACATAAAAATACAGAGAGGTTCATAATGGACAGTGGCAAAGAACCCAAGGCTTTGCCCCTGTCTAAAAGATTATTGGCCAGTAATGGCTTTTCGGAATGGAGTGCCATTTCCTTTAGTAACATATCTTTAGGTAATATTTCTGGTATATCTACACGTAAACTCTCCCATCCATGTTTAGTCAAGAAATTGGAGTTAAATAAAATGTGTCACAGATAAAAGAATGAGCACTAAGTGTGGGAGATGTTGAAAAGAAGGACTCAGCAAGAAAAGGAAAAGATGAGGAAAAGGAAGGAGAGTGAAAGCATCTAATATCCTTTACACATATTTATTAAACTGACCAAAAATATTAGGAAATTGAAGGAAAACGGAAATTGGCAGAAAAAGATAAGTTCTGATCATCCATGATAAAAAGTAAATAGAAACAACAAAATAACCAAGAAAATATAAACCTGAGAAAAGTTTAACAAAGCATCTTTACTGTGTTTAATCATGGAAGCATCAGGTGACAATCATAGCAGGTACATGTCAGATAGTAGACTCAAGAAAGGCAACCACAGAAGACACAGAGTAGCATTAACACCAGCTTCATCTCTGTCCTATGAATTCTTGGCTCTATTGTGCCCTCTGCTGATGCTGAGATACCCTGCAGGTCATTTGTCATGGTTTACACTGAAGCCCCACAGTCTAGATGGAACAGTCACATATCCCTGAACTTCAGTGTTCAGAACTATCAGGCACAAAGAGAAAGGAATTTTGCTTACGATGAGATGCTGCTTGGGTGTTTGAGAGATTGACTTTAAGTTGTTTCTATATTATCATCAATATCCCTCTCAGTTCCAGTCTCTTCCTTGGTGGCAGCTGGATTCAGCTCTTACTGTATGCAATTGAAAGTTGGTGACACCGGGAGAGAACTAGGTAGGTGTTGCTTTCATCAGGCTACACCTGAGGCAGAACACCTGATGTCAGAATTGAAATGTGTCTTCATCTCAGATGCCGCCTCCATGTATTAATGAATGTATTTCTGGGATACTCAGATACAGGTGTCAACAGAAAGAAAAGGAACAACTGTGGTCCTCACAGAAAAATTAATAATTAAAAAAATGTTCACATTGGGAAGGAGATAGAAATCAAGGAAATACTTTCTGGACAGAAACAGAGGAGGAGTAGAAGTGGCATTGGGGAGATAGAGGAAGAAACAGTAGGAGAGGAGGTTGAAGAAACTGAAATCTCAATGTAAAATAATTGAAAAAATTTATAAAAATTACTTGCAAACCAAAAGCATAACTACAACAAAATATTATCCTTTATAAGCAACTTTTCTTTATCTCAGTGGTACAAGGACATATAAAATGTGCCTGTCAACAAATTTAATAGATTAATTAATGTACTTAAAGACAGAAAAAGTAATTAAAGGAATGTATGCTGTTGCTTAGTCTTTTCTCATACTGTATTTGCATGCCTTTAAAGGAATCTGGGGAGAGAGGAAATCTCTTTAACAAGAATCCTTGTTGGTAGGGGATATTTCTCTGTATACAGATTTATCTCTTCCTCTCTACCTTTCCAAGTCCATGAATCTTTAATTCCTAGACAGAGCATGTGTTAGTAAAGCTTTTAAGAAGTTGCATGTTTTCACTAATAAAAGATAGGTAATGAATATCCTCCAACAAATGTGAGAAGTCATTGCCATTACATAGTATTTGGCATGCATGTGTTTCAATGTCCAAAGTGTGGTTATACATATTAAAACAAAAATATGTGCTACAGGAAGTAAGGTTATTCTTGCATTTTTTCACTGAAAATTGGGATCATGGATTGAAACATATAATTTCACAAGAGAAAAGCAGCTGAGACCCATCAGATGCATGGTTTCTCATCTTTCACTGGTCAGAATTGATACAATGTGTTGTGGATTGTCAGCTCAGAGGGAAACACTGTCAGGGACACAAACACTTCTGATTATAGAGGAATAGATCTCCTTTAACTTCTTTGCATTTCTAATATTTATTCTTCTGGGTAATGTGTATATGAGCATGATATGTTTCAGTGTGAGGAGATGCAGATGGCTACCATGGGTGATAATGTTGAAGAGTGGTGTGGGATGTCCTTCTATCTATGTGATTCTTTAGTTGGTTAATGAATAAAGAACTGCTTTGGTCCTATAGCAGGGCAGAACTTGGGTAGGCAGGAAAAGCTAGGCTGAATGATTGGAGAAAGAAGGACAGAGTCAGGGAGATGCCATGAAGCTTCCACTAGGGATAGAGGGGCTGAAATTTGCTGGTAGGTCGCGACCTTGTAGTGATGAACAGATTAATGGAGGTGGGTTAACCTAGATGTAAGACTTAGCCAATGAGGAGCTAGAGCTAATGGGCCAAGCAGTGGTTTAACAAATACAGTTTTTGTGTGATTATTTTGGGCCTAAGCTAGCTAGGCAGCTGGGAACCAACAAGTAGTCTCTTCCTACAAATTAGCATACCAATGTGGTGGACTAAATCCATGTAAAACCTGAGAGGGCTTGAAAAGGAATTCTAGATACAAAAATCTAGAGTTTAACATAGCTTCTTCCTGTTTGTTGGTGACATGCTGCAGCTACTTTAAGAGTGGTTTTCCTGATTCAACCATAGCAGGAAAAAAGCTGCACCATTTTAAAATGCCAGCTTTCTGGGCTGTCCTGCCAGTACAAACTCTCACTCTTTAAGACAAGAGGTCTGGCTACAGTGCATTTGGGTGGGGTTTTTGAGCAGACTGCTGAAGCTTGCTTAATGGATACATGGAATGAATGTGTTCCTGAAAATGGGGCTGTGTGCATGGCTCAGAGGTCAAGTGGCTCCAACATGCTGGACTGTGCAGGAAAGCATAAAGTACCATATATATCATAGTATTTTCACAACTTAAGTTTTAGACTGGGCAGGCAAGCAAGAAACACCATATATGCCATAATAATGCTGCAGTTTAAGCATTAAGAAGAGCTTAACATTTTCAAAAGCGTTCCTGGGCAGTAAAAAATTATGGATATACAATAAAGATAAATCCAGATGAGTCATAGTCTTGAATAAATGTATGTAGGCTTGGAAGAGAGAATAAAAAGTGTACAGAACATCATAAAATAAAGCTAATGCTTTAAAATTAATTAAAGTCTTTAAAGAGACAGAGTACAGATAGTCATAGATTAAAAGAAGTAAAGAAAAATAAGACACGTAAAAATGGAAAATTCACAGAGAGTCTGGATTATGTATATTATTGTGTTATCTTTGAATTTTTTTTGACTGTGAATGAGCTAAATACAGAGACACATTACATTGTATGGGCTGCTAAGCTAAACCAGCATGTACATTGGAAAGGAATTCTGACTTCATAATTTGGGTCTAAGGATATGTTGCTTTAGAAAAGAGGGTATTCTTTTGTCTCCACAGAGGATGAGAAACTGTGGATTGCTTCCAGACCGATATGGTTTGTTGGACAAAATACCCTTGAAAGGTTGCTGTGAACACCCCCAAAATACCCTCAGAAATTGCTTTGCACAATAAACAGCAGGAAGCAGTTTAGAGATAACTACGTCCATATTCCCATTTATTGTCTGTAAATGTTTGTCTACATTTAAAGGGGGATATGCTATAAAGATTTGCAGTGGTATGAATCTGGTTTTGTTCATACAAATTTAAGGTCAATTTTGTTATACTGTGTGTATATATTTCTGAGATTGATTAAGGTACAGTGTTTGTCCAGCTCATTTTAAAATGTAATTTAAATTTAAAAATATAGGTAAATAGATAATCATCTATAACAATCAAGCTTGTAGTCATGTTAGTTAAGTTTTCTAGGTATACAGAGTTGTATTTCTCAAACCTATAAAAGACTTACACTTAAAATGTTTAAGAACATAGGACTTTTCACAAAAATGAAACACATCTGCTCCTGGCAGCACCAATTGCTTCAAGAGAAAGATAGGCATTGAAGAAGTTCCTTATGGTGCTGGTTAGCCATTTAGGCAAGAAACTGCTTTTGCCTGTACTGCTTGACTGCACATTCAGGACCCACAGAGAGATGACTGCTGAACTTGTCTAAAGGTTAGATAATTCTTCAGGGTTCCTGCTACATGAAAGTCTACAAGACATTCTGCAGGATACAAAAGAACATGATTGGTAAACTGCCAATATAGGTAGAACAGTATTTGAAATTTTCTGCTTCATGGAAAAATCTGCTGAACACTACTGACCTGTACTCTGAAGATGGATAACACAATGGTACAAAAGAACTTTGGATGATTGTCCAGGCAGCAAGAAGTCTCTGTAAATTCCAGAGTTTTGGAAGTTACTTACAATGTACTTTCTCTTTACTTAGGTATTCCATCCTTCTGGAGTCTTTGATGGAGTTGAAGAATTTAAAGTTATTGTTTTTCTTAGTTATGATAAAAGATAATGTAAATATAAATATTATATCTATAACTCATGCTTGATAACTGTTTTGGTATATGTAATTTTGTTGTATTAAAGTTAAAGCCTTCCATTTGTTTTAACAGAAAAGGGGAAATATGGGAGGTACTTCTGACTATGTGTTTCTTTTATTGGTTAATGAATAAAGAATTGCTTTGGACCTATAGTGGGACAGAACTTAGTTAGGCAGGTGTAACAGGAATGAGAGGGCTGCTTGAAAGGGGTTTCTGTATTGCCCAATTCCCACAGCCAGTAAGTCCCAAAGAAAATCACACAGAGGTCTCCATAAGTTATAAACTGATTGGRCCATTAGCTCAGGCTTCTTATTAGCTCTTATAACTTATATTAACCCATTATTCTTATCTGTGTTAACCACATGGCTCAGTACCTTTTTCAGCAGGGCAGGGCACATCCTGCTTCTTCTGTGATCTAGGAAAGATTGGGGAGTAAAGCGCTTTCTCATTTCCAGCATTCTCCCGTTCTCATTGCCCCACCTCTACTTCCTGTCTGGTTGTCCCACGTATACATCCTGCCAGGCTACTGGGCCAATCATTGTTTATTTAAAACATGATTGACAGAAGACAGACAATTCTCTCACACCAGGCAGGGAAAGCTAGGCTGAATCCCGGGAGAAAGAGGGTGGGGTCAGGTAGATGCCATGAATCTGCTGCCAGGGATAGACATGATGAAACTTTGCTGGTAGGCCATGACCTTGTAGTGATGCACAGATTAACAGAGATGGGTTAAACTAAGTTGTAAGAGTTAGCCATTATGAAGCTAGAGCTAATGGTCCAAGCAGGAATTTAATGAATACTGTTTCTTTGTAATTATTTCAGATTTATCTAGCCAGGCAGTCAGGAACCAACAAGTAGGCTCCTCCTATAGAAGAGTCCTTTAATGCCAAAGCAGTATGGAAATAAATCAACATCCCCCATCTCAAATAATTCATTTGTTTAGGTTCTGTAAGATTAGGAAGAGATTATCTGAGCTTCTTCTCTTATGTTAAGGCAATGCAAGCATCACAATATGGCTGAGCAAGCACAATGTCTATGAATGTGAGCAGAAGATTTCTTGGAATGCATACAGTCATTGGTTTCTGACATTATTCATTCACTCTTTATTCTGAGGTTTACTTTACCCTTCTCCTCTGACTAGGGCTTGTTTTCATTTATCACAAGTGTCCAGCAATTCTTTCTATAACTGGTCTAGACTTAACTTTTCTCAACATCACATAACGATCTCAGAACCATTTTTGCTCTCCTAAATCCCCCTGCAGTGATGAATAAATCTGGAATCTGGCTTATATCACCTCACTCTGATTGACTCAGATATTCATACACATTTGCTTCCTTAGTGTCCATGTATCTCAGGTGTAGCCTGTCAAAATGTGTTTCAGAATGTCACTGAGATGCTCATCCTGTGTATCAGCTCCAGGAAGAGTTACAGACAAGCTCTGCACCCCATTTCTCTGGGAAAATATGATTCATCAGCATCTGGAATTACTACTCTGGGAACAGCCAAACTGGAAATCAAAGAGAATTTTTGTGATGCTTTATGCTTGGGCCCATATCATTCTTCTCATGAGGATGAAATGTCTGGTTAGAAAATTAGATCACTGACAAGCATCAAAAACTAAATCTAAGACATAAATATACAATTGTATGTAAAAAAATGAAGAGATGTTACATTCATCTGCAAAAAGCAGATGGATTGTTCAGAAACCTTGTGGTTCCAAGAAAATATGGAGTAGAGCATGGAAATACTGTCCTTTGTTCAAAGTCTTAGCTCAAAAAAGAAGGTATGATTTGCTCCTACATAAGAGTTTCTAAAAATAACTTGTTCTAATACTAATATTCAACAAGTGAATAAATACCCTACTTTAGTGGAAATGAACCCTGTTCTGAAATCACAGAGGAAGTGTTTTTGGAAGGCCAGTGTCATCACAGACGAAAGACCATATTGGAATAGATATGACCTCTGGTGTCATGAGAAGTTCCCATTGGTGATGACACATCACTTCCATATGCAACTCTTTCTTTATAGTCACTCCATGGGTAAGATCAGATGGTTGGTCTAAGTCATCTTGCATCCAGTATAAAATGTCAAGACTCTTTCAGTAGAGTTATCTAGCAGCCATCTTTGAGATACAGTTTTGTAACCATATTAACAGATATTCCCACTGTATGTGAAGAAACTATATGAGTAAAAAATCCTTGCAGAGCATTTTTTTCTGCGTGTCTAATACTCCTTGGGTCAGCCCCAAACTGCTGTAACTGAACCTGGGAATAGACACTTGTGGAAAGTATGCTATAGTCATTTCAGCTCTGACTTCTCTCTCAAGGCTGGTTCCAGGAATTCACTTACCTGTAGCTGCTGCCACCAGATAGAGAATGATCCAGCTGCAGTCCATACTGACAACCTGCATTCTCGGAGAAAATGAACAAGAGCATGCAAATGTGGTACTGTGGAGTAGGTGAAAATCACTATATATACAAACATAATCTCTGCAGTTTGGACATGAACGAGGAAATTTCTCTGTGTTAGTCAGTGGGTGGTGAGTCCCACATTCTAAACCTGTCTAGGAAATGAATTATCAATTCCATTATAGGCACCTGTGCAGAAAGAGCTCTTCCATATCACGAGAACAATGTCAATACAGCCAGGCTTGTCAATGTGACTCACATGTCAAGAGTTCATGGGCCTTTTGATCCTCATCAGAATCAACCATAAAGGTGATACTGAGAAGGTGCATTGAACATCTTGCCCACATCAGACACTAGGACACTAATCGTCTTTGTGCACAACTTTCTTATTGATTTAGTTTTTAAAAAACAATCTTTTCTCATTTTGTATACCAATTCCAGTTCCTTCTCCTTCCCTCCTCCTGTTTACCACACCTTCCATCTTTCCCATTACCCATCCATTCCTCAGATAGTGTAAGGCATTCTATAGGTAATCAACAAAGTCTGGCACATCATTTTGAGTTAGGAACAATGCAATCTCCCCATATTTAAGCTGAGCGAGTTATGTCTTTCATATAAGCTTATGATGCCATTTTCTTTTTAGGAATTGGTGGATCTACACTGTCACCTGCAAATTTGAAGAATACACTAATATAATTTTGCCAATGGGTTCACAGTGCTGCAACTATGGCTCTCACATCTGTCTTTATTGTCTAAGGTGATATTAAGTAGATATTTCAATGATGTATGTTGAGCTG
This sequence comes from Bramus lutescens, assembly GCA_001685075.1. NCBI lineage: Eukaryota > Metazoa > Chordata > Mammalia > Rodentia > Cricetidae > Bramus > Bramus lutescens. The sequence goes on along the minus strand of LOEQ01005889.1, from coordinate 9,587 downwards.
TACATTTTTTGATTTTTTTAGATATCTGTGAAACCCATTCTTTAGTGTTGTTAACTGATGGATGGTGACTACAAGCACTCTATCAGGCAAAAATCCAAATACTCTGTAAAATAAAGGTAGCCACCAAGTATTCAATGGTCTGTGAAAACTAATGATGTATCACTATAGATTCATGTTCTGTAAAGGCTGAAGAGTGTGGGACAGCTTTGAGAGACTAGGAAGGAAATAAATATCGGACAAAGGGAAAAATGTATGATCTCAGAGCCTATCTCAATTAACATGTAATACATTGATTTGATTAATATTTTGTGAAAAGTAATTTAATAATATTCTTGACCATCTTAGAGTGCATATTGATATGTATCTCATATTCTAAGAGACTGGAACTTACTCTGGACCATAAAGTCAGAGTTAACATCAGAGAGGTTATGTGACATTTAAGACTATGAAAAGATTTTTGTTAGCCCAGATGTTAATATTTAGACTTTACTGGTCATATTCATATTTTAGTTGATTAAAAGCTACTCCAAAAAGTCCCACCCTCTTAGATTCCAGACATTTGGATCATAATGCATAATTACAGTTTTCACTTTTTAGTATATCATTAGGAAAGAAATGTAGCTGTATAGGTAGTTAGTGGTGAGCATATTGCCATGGCATGGTGAGTACTAAGGCATCCTAAATCAACATCACTTTAATAACATTTGCAAGTTTGAAAGGAGGTTTGTAAGACCATGTGAGACTGTATGAAGTGACAGACAAAAAGATACTCAGGATAATTTTTTTTTGTGAAAGTCTTCAAGCCAATCTTCTCTGTCGTTTCAGTCCCAGGGAAACTTCCTGCTCCTCCAGGTTTCTGATGTGCTCAGGATGTGGTTACAGCACTGTGTCATGCATAGTAATAGACTGAAGAATCCTCAGATATCAGGCTCCTGAACTTCATGTAGGTTGTGCTGGAGGATTTGTCTGCAGACAGTGTGGCCTTGCTCTGGAACTTCTGAGCATAGTTAGTACTACCATTTCTTGGATAAATCCTTCCAATCCACTCCATCCCTGACCAGGCCTCTGCTTCACCCAGTTCAGTGGAAGTGTAGCCTAAAGTCCTGCAGGACAGCTTCACTGAGAACCCTGGTTTCCTTAGCACAGCTCCAGACTGCAGCAGCTGGAATTGGGATTTGACACCTGCAGAGACAAAGACAAAGTAGGTATTATTGTAATCTCAGTCCTGTTCCTTATTAGGGTTTTGAACTTTGAAAGGCTATGGTTACTGATAAAAGGAATAGAATGTTCCAAATCCAATTCATGGTGAGGACTTTGTGTGTTCAGTGACTGTGGAGAGGATACTGAACATATGTTGTCCTGGCCTGTGAACATCAGTGTATTTACCACAGTAGATTCTAATAATTTGCATATTCATGAACAGGTTAATTTTTAGAGATGCACCTAGTCTAGCTAGAAATGAAGGAAGTAGAAGACACGTGGGTCAGACAGCAGTATGCTGAGCCCCATATAATAGTCTCTCTGAGGAAGTGCATCTCATACACCTTACATAATTCATGGAAAGAGCCTGTGGATGTCACATCAGGGCCTAAGTTTTCAATTGATTTCTGCCCTGAGGCAGTTGCTCCATTTTGTGACAGGTATTCAAATGGAATTACAGAAGGTGGTTGTGATCATGATGGTGGTAACTGAAAATTTTAAGACCTGTAAGGTACTAGAATTTACAACCTTCTTTCAATATTGATAACAATTTCCTTTACAACAGGTTTTGTAATTAAAACTGACTGAAATAACCAAAAGAAAATATAGTTTATAAATATTGTTATTTTTATTATTTTATATTATTTTAAATATTATTGTAAAGTATTCAGTAATCAATGTTCATTGTAGAAATATTTACAATAAATAAATTATGGAAATAAACACATTTGTCCACATGACTGTATCAAGAAGATATTGTTATATATATAACACAGTAAAAGCTTTTCATCTGGAAGGAATAAGAACTTACATCACTACTAGAAAGTTCGATGCAGCTGGAAATAACTATATTAATTAAAAATATCTCTGAAACACAGACATTTTGACCCTCTCACAATGAACACAGTATTATCTATATACACATAAGACTGTCGTTTATTAGTGTAACAGATTATTAAAGATTGCTGTGGGTCCGCGAATAGCTTGCTGTGGGCAGGTAGTGGGCAGGGGGTTCCCAAGAGCAGCCAGCCCTAGGCAGGGACTGCACATGAGAACACAAGGCAAGTCTCCAAATGTGGCTGGTCCCTGGGGCATCCCCTCCAGTGATCCATGTGGGCTGCATGTGAGAGACAGACAGATAGGCACACCATACAGTGTAAGGTTGGATATTTATTCATTGGTTATTGTAGGGAAGTGAGAAAGGGAGGGAGAGAGAGAGGGAGGAGAGAGATAGAGAGAAAGGAGACAGAACCTGCCTGTCCAAGAGGGAGAGGGGAAGAGAAGAGAGGGAGACTAAGGCTGCAAGCAGGAAGGGAGTGGGCTTGGCTTGTCTCTTAAAGGGACAGAACAGATAATTACATTTGCATCTCTTTTTTATGATAAAAAGATGGGAGGTTAGGCACCACAGGCTAAAGAAATTGAGTCAGTGGATTCTCAAGACTTCTTCCTGCTTATTTGTGGGAATCGTCTTCAGGGGGAACCAGAGAAGGCTGGGTACTGGCCACATTCGGTCACAGTTGGTCTCTTTGCTCCTGACCAGTGTTTGTGGTATGGTAATGTCTGGTGTATCTTACACCTGTTTAAGGTATTAGCAGAACAGAGAACAATGTTAAATTAAGGAAAAAAATTAGGACCAGGGAATTCAGGGGGTATATCTGACTTGTTTAAGGTGGATCCTTCAATTCATCTCCCCGGAACTCACAATAATTCTTTGGGTTAGTGAAAACAGAAGTTTTAGACAAATACATTGTATAAACAGTAGCATATTTATGTTAGAATGATTGTGACAGATATTTTTGCCCAATGAAAAGTATTTTTAAGACTATTAAAGGCATCATGAGAGAGAAATTTTATAACTTGTATTTGCTCTCATGCCTTTATAACTTGCAGGTCTTGTATTTGTATTTTACTGAAATTTGTTTGGTGGGGTTGTCATTTTAAACTGACAAAACCTGTCAGCTGTCAAATTGCATCAGAGATCTTTGAGAAGGATAAAATGTTACTTGAGTTACTAAATAAAAGAAACAACAGAGGGCTGGAGAGATGGGTCAGTGGTTAAGAGCATTGCCTGCTCTTCCAAAGGTCTTGCGTTCAATTCCCAGTAACCTCATGGAGGCTCACAACCATCTGTAATGAGGTCTTGTGCCCTCTTCTGGATTTCAGACATAAACACAGACAAAATATTGTATGTATAATAAAAATAAATAAATATTTTAAAAAAGAAACAACAGGGAACTTACTTGGTTGGCACCCAAAGCTACTCCTCAGGGTCTTCCATGGTTGCTGAAGGTCGCATTTGACTTTTCCTGTGGGCTAAGAAATTTGTAGGAAGACATGCCTACCTTTACCTGAGCAGCTAGAATGTCAATTCCAGTGATTCTGTCCATGTCTGGAGATCTTCAATTTATGTGAAAAGCTGTTTTGCCCAGTGGTCAGCACTTGGCAGTTGCAGCAAATTGCAGTTAGGCATTGTTGTGTGCCCATTTGTGTTCTGTATTCTTTGGAGGAAATAGAGTGCTGCTTGGAGCCAAACTGTCTCTTTTTGTTAAGGAAAGATTTTAATGATTAAATATCTAAATGCCACATTTCCCTGATCTCTGAGCAGTTGAGGGCTGAATTTCGGGTAAAACTACAGTATAGAATCTGCCTGGAGAGCTGGGTCTGAGCTTGACTGTACTGGCTCTTAACAGCTAAGATTTACACTCATAAAAAGACAGAAAGAAAAAAACTGCTTGCAATCGAAGGTTAATGTCAGAACTGACAATAGTAGATAATAGTTTAATACATTTTAAATGAGGGTTTGATTAAATATAAAGTATTTTTGTAAGAGACTTAAAAGTACATGCCAGTTTAAAACATGTGACTTCTTATTGTTTGTGCAGTCTGAAATGAGATGCAATGAATAATTATAACATTAAGCATAGGTGCATTTAAAAGTTACATGTATGAACACACACACACATATAGACTTAACAGGAATTAAAGAAAGTGGATGCTCTTGGTGGGCCCTACCAAAG
>LOEQ01005888.1:104310-121004 GCA_001685075.1 Bramus lutescens | reverse complement strand
CCCCCCCAGGCCACTTGCTCTTTAAGTGTTACTCAGAAGTGGTATCCCTGACTGTCTGGGGCCACAGATTCCCCAAAAGCAGATGTTTTACTGCAGCCACTACAAAGTCTTGATGCCTGGACGTCCAAGGCTGGGCAACACGCCTTCCTTCCAGACGGTCACTAATGCATCACCAGGGCAATTAGCAGTGGTCATGACCACCATGAGGGCGATGCCCTGTTTATTTTTAACTGCTTATTTATTGCAGTAGGAGGATGGGAGGTTCTGGATCATTCTAGGCTCTTCCCATTGCTCCTCCTCCCATATCTGTTGTATTTTTGTTTTTCTCCCCTGCCATGTGTGTGTGTGTGTGAGTGTGTGTGTGTGTGCATGAGTATATGCTTATATACTGGTAAGAGGAGCCCAGAGGTCATTTTTGTTGAGTGTCTCCCTTGGGAACTTGTCGTTTCAATGAGCTCCCAGGGTCTTCTACCCCCACCCAAGTGCCATTTTGCAGAAGGGAAAACTAATGTTGGGGGAGTTAAATGGCCTTTTCAAATCTCTTGACCCGACAAGACTATCAAGTCTTGGCCCGCAGTATTCAGATAAAGCCTCTTGATCCCTGAGAAACCCCAGGTACTGGATGCTTATGTGGTGATTAAATGGCTGGGGAAGCCCAGCATCTTGCCAATCAGGGAGTGCTTGCAGGGTTGTGGTGACCACCAGGTGACCTGGCCAGCTCATCAGAGGGAAATGTGGGTATCCTGATGCTATTATTTTCTCTGCTTCATAGCACATACTTGGAGGAAAAATGGAAATGTTTTCCTTAACACTTGGTCTTTTTTCCCTTTAGGCAGAAAGTGAAAGGCACCCCCTTGACCTGCCTGCCCTGGGCGCAGACCTGTGACTATGCCAGCCAGAATGCTAATTGCTGCAAATTAAGGACAAGTAAAACTGAAATAGAGAAAAACAAACAAACAAACAACAAAGCTCTGGCCAGCATGCTTGGCTTTTCTTCCTGCAGCTGTGATAAACTACTCCAGCAAAGGAAACTTAAGGGAGAAAGGCGTTTTTGGGCTCACAGTTCCAGGTTAGAGTCTGTCCTGGCAGGGAGTTCACAGCAGCAAGAGCTTGAGAGAACTGGTTCGATTGCATCCATAGCCAAGAGCAGAGAGCAGTGGAATACCTGCCCATTCTCAGCTCCACTTTATTCAGCTCAGGGAATGGCGTTGCCCAGAGGGATGGGTCTTCCCACATCAATGAACATAACTGAGATAATCCCTTATGGTCATCCTCGGAGGTTCTAAATGATTGGAAATTGTCACGTGGGCCATTAAAACCCACCGTCACACTGGTGCTGGGTCAGTTTATCACAGCAAGTGTCTATTATCAAAACACAGCAAGGTCTGTAGATGGTCTCTTTTAGTACCCTGTCCCGTGCCTTTCAGGACTCCAGGACCCAGAGGAAAAGACACAATGCAAGCTAAGTTTGTACAAGCCAAGAGCTGATGGGTATTGCAATTAAAGATGCAGCAATTCAGTAACTGGGGACTGAGCTGATTCGGCCCACAGAGACCAGGACTTGCATTCAGGGAGGGTTGGGCATAAAGGAAGCCTGAAGAAATGATGGAGGAATGAGAGGTGTAACCAGAAGGGATGCCAGGAACAGGCAACTCAGGAGCCAAACCATAATGACGGTAATGGTGGGGAAACCCAAGGGGGCACTGGTTCAGAAGTGAGAGTGCTGAAGGAAAGGCCAGAGAACCTCAAAAACACATGCTACTCCATTCACGGGAACTGGAGACCACTCTGCCTAAAGAAAATAGCTTGGGAGAATGTCCAGGGCTCTGACCAGTGGTCCATATCTGGACAGGTGTTTCCAGGTTCCTGCCATCTTACTCAGTGAACCAAAGGAGAGCACAGCCACTGTAAAGTAGCGAGAAAACTACTCAAAGCAGATTAATAGTACAGATCCTATCTTTGCTATCGGGAGTTATGGGGGCCACGTTGGTGAGAGTACTCAAGGGCCCCAGGCTATTACTGCCCGAGGCTTCTTTTATGGTGTCTGGAAAGGAAGGAGGGAATGTTACAAAAGGCAGTAATTGAGTGGTTCTCTATTTTAATTGACCAATGGGCGATATAACCTTTTCTCTACTGGGTATGTCTCTTCCCAAAATGCATCTGGTTTTGACCTGTGCGTGCCCAGTTATACATCGGCATAAGGTGGTAAGTTGGGAAATCTCCCTAAAGGTAACCTTAGACAACAGTTTGCCTTAGTGCACACGCACACAAAACTAGTTTAGGCCAGATTGGCCTCCTTATTTCTGTACTTAAGTATATTGGGCAATGCATTTGAATAGAAAACTGCCTGTGCCTAGTTATTTCCAGGAGAGGAGAAGTGTATTCAATTATCCAGAATGGAGCATTCTCATAGCTTGGTATAGGTGGGGTCCTAGTTTGCCAGGCGAATTGTTAAGAGAGGGGTGTGCGCAAGGTGCATGCAGATGTGGGTCCTAGGTTACTAAGTGCACGGTTAGGAGAGGGATGTGTGTATAGGGCTTGTAGATGTGGGTCCCAGTGCATTGCTAGGAGAGGGGTGTGTGCACAGTGCATGCATATGTGGGCCCTAGGTTACCAAATGGAGAGTAAGAATAAAAATGTATACACTGAACACACCAAGCAGAGCCGCTAGGTTGCTATGCTGTTCCCTGTGCTTGCCTGCTTCAGCTCTCACTTGTGCCGTATGGAAACAAATACCTAGGTACATGGCGTTTATTTGGGAGGACCTGGAAAGCTCTGATAAGCTGACAGCAGGTTGGAGGTCATGTGAATTGAGGTAGGGAAGGGAAAGTCTTATATATGGCAAGCTTGTAAGGAGGTCACCTGGGGGAACTGGACCTCCAACCTGCTGTCATGTGTCTGAGAGCCACTGGAACTAATTCCAAAGAACCAGGTATGTTTATATCTTCCTCCGGACCTGAATTCAATGCCATTTGCCAGTAACTTGAATTCGGCTACATTGGGAGGGTTTATAGGCCTGAAATGGGCACAGGAAATGAATTCAGCAATTGCTTGTGCTCATTTCCTGAGGGCTGAGGCCCTTTTCTCACCTATACGCCTGCTGAGGACCGCTGGGTTTCAACATTGCCCGGGGCACCCAGGAGCTGCTTAATTTCTGACATCCATCAGCGTTTCCTACCTAGCATCCCAGCCTGGCCTACAGTGAGACAGACACATGCCAACTACAGAACGATTTTGAGTGGGAGCCTCCATGACTTTCAACACAAACCATCAGCAAGCATGTAAGGAAACATAGGGACTCTGGTCATGGCTATACCTAATATAAAACACATATGTGTCCTACCTGCTGCTTCTCATGCCTCAGGTATGCACAGGCCTCTAAGGACAGGCCACCAATCTCTCAGATTTAGTGATTTCCATAGTGTGTCTCTCAGGAAGTTCATATACCCTTCTAGGGACATCTTCACCCCACATCCACTCAAGAAAGTCAGAAAAGTCTTCAGCATCTCAACTGTCAGAATGACATTGGTGGAGCAAAATTTTAGGCTATCAGGCCCCTTCTCTCACATATGTGACTCAAGTTCATTCCTTGATTTCTTAAAGCATAGGGGCTGGAAGATGACAACTAGCCTTGGGTGAGTGAGGACATACCCCCACCCCCACAATGGCAGACACACACTCGCTGGAGCTTCTAGTGATAAGGTTTTACTGCCAGGCTCATCCTCTCTGTGCCCTGGTGTTGCCACTTGGGGAAGTTCCTATGATGTGACTCTGATGATAGGAAGGTCTTGGATTCAGCTTCCATTTTCACTGGACAAAGCCTGATGTCTGTCCTCCTACAGCTCACAGGCTGGGGCGAATGAGCTATTCTAAATGACGAGTGATCCTTGGAGGAGAAGCTTTGGTGGCGATAAGGAAAGCCTCAATGCCTGCTGCTGGACTTTGGAGGGTCCAGTGTGAGGTAAGCCTGGGTTGGGGACAGTAGTGGGAGGACAGCCAATATATGTTCATTAGCAAGGGCGGGAACAGAAAAGAAGAAGTAAGTTTGGGAAAGATGAGGAGGGAGAACCACACCGGCTCTGCGGCTTTCTTCCTAGCTGGCCCACTCCAAAGCAACAGACGGTCTAGTCTCTGTAAAAATCACCCTTTCCCAGCTCATGTTCGCAATTACTAAAAAACAATAACTCCTTTACTCAGTTCTCCAAAAACAATCCTTCCACTTCGCTGTTTGCAGAAACAACTTCTTCATTGTAAATCAGTCCCCAGACTCCACAATGTTCCCCGATCCAGGAAAACACAGGAACATATTTTATAAGCGCTGCCTATTTCCAAACAAGGGACATTGTTTCGTCAGAGAAATGCTATTTTTTAAGGATCCTCCTGCAGAGCCACCTAGACCGTGCTCTGGGTTGTGAATACGGAAGCAGTGGAGGAGTGAGCTGTGCAGGAATGGCTGCAGGGGAGGAAGTATTTTTGTTTGTCCATCTGCTTTAGTCATCACCCAAGCAAGGGTCTTACAGTGTGATTTCAACACTTGGTTCTAATTGGACAGGCCTGCTGGCGCTAAGGAGCCCTGTCTGGACCAGTGTAGGACCAACCTAGAGAGGCAGGCAGCAGGCATGGTTCTTGCGCTCTCAGATCCCGGGAGACCAGGACTGACAGGGCAGAGAGACAGGGAACCTGGAATTAGGATCAAAGGGCACTGGTTCATGGAGCACCAACTTATACGGAGTAAAGTGACCTTAGAGAAGGCCACATTCGCGTATTGCCCTTCTTAACTGTCAGAGTGGACAGGGATTTGGTTATATAATTGAGGATCTTAGCTAACACACTACTACCCCCTGGGGACCTCTAAGAAACAGTGCTGTAACCTTCTGAGTGTACAGGGCTATTTTCCAGTACCCAACCCCCATCAGCACCCCAGCATCCTAGCCTCATGCAATGGGACAAGCAAACCCCAGCCACAGACCAACTTCAGATGAAGAGGGTGTATGATTGGTTTGCAGATATAAGTCATTTTATTGCATGTAGACCAGGGACTTTATGTGTTGGGGTAGGGAGCAGAGCCAACACCTGCTGTGGGCCTCAGTCAGCCATGGGCTACATCACATAAAGCATCTTCTGCTGGAATATATAAACCCTACAGTCCCATAGTGGGCTTGGAAATGGCCTGTGCCTCAAATATGGGGGTTGGGGGAGTACTGGGGAGGAAGTAACCTGAGCTGCAGAGACCATACCCTTTGAGGTAACATAAAGGAGTCGCATAGTGAACGATCCTTTTATGACTATGTATTCACCCTTCCACCTAGACCAGTGCTACCTTCAGAATAGTCCGTTGTCCCAAACTCAGTGTCTAAAACAATATGCTCATGGAAACCTAAGCATCCAGGGTCACCCGTTCCATCGACCAGTTCTCCCAGCATTTCTTCCCAGCCACTCACTGGAGTAAGGGTCAGAAAGTGTTAGTCTTGGTACACTTCTGTTGTAACTCAGCAGAGTGCGTGGCATTTGGGAACACTTACAAGGAGTGTTCAGCATCTACCCTTATTATTCCCAGCAGCATCCCTGGCTTCCATTTGGGGGTATGTGCCTGTTATCCTCTCCCAAGCACACTGAATGAGTGGAGATGCTGACCGGGGCCAGGCCATGCAGTCCCTTCCCTTGTTCCATGTCAAAGTGTCACTAGATGCAGAGATGGTGCTGGGCTGGTTCACAGAAAGAATCATTATAGTTTTACTGGGCATTCTTGGGCCAAGGAAACTCTTGGAACTTTGGCGCATAGAGTTAGTGACCAGAGTAACTAAATCTTGTGACATGGCCTGAGCCCCCAGTCAAGCCAAATGAATGCTTGTCTATTGGCTTAAAAGTAAACATAAATTATCATTGGGCTTAAGACACCCTGAATGTGTTTTTCTTCCACTCACACCATCAAAGAGCCCCAGACAATGTCTGCCTCACCATCATTTGCTTCTGACGTGCCAGTTTTTTCTTAAAATCAATGTTGAGGGGTGAGCAGGGCTACCTGTGCGCATGGGTAGGGTGGACTTTGCTGACAATCTTCTAGCTTTGGAAGATTTTGCTATCAACTGCTACTCCAACCAGAATCCTGGGATCCACCACTGATCCATGTGTCCCTCATCACAGTCTACCTCGTCCCAGCTCTCAGACCCAAGCCCTGCACTTCTGTCTACTCCCTAAGCCAAGCCCACTTGGTCTTTTGTGAGGGCTCCAACATTGTCTACCAGACTCTGCTTCCTGCTTGCCTCTTCCAAGAAACAGGTTACTCAGTCCCCACTGAGCTGGCCATAGCAATTAAAACCACTGGGGGAATTGTCTCTTAAGTAATGTCCTAACTGTAGACATTACCTTTAGGCTTCAGAGACTGTACCAAGTTTTCTTCTGTTTTAAGCCCATATGAGGTCTTTGTTAAGTTTACAAATTACTACAAACCCAATAGCTTAAAATAATGCAAATGTTACCTAAGCCTTTAGATTCAAAACTCATGTGAGCCTCATTGGGCCAAATCCAGGTGCCAGCAGGAATGTGATCCTGCCTGAACTCTATAATAAGACATCTTTCAATGTGCCAGAAATTTACTGTACACAAGGAGTTGTGTACTTCTGCCCCAGCCTCAGATATCACATGTCTGATCCTTCATCCATCATTACTTCTTCCTCTGATAGCAGCTGGGATAGAGTCTCTACTTTTTAAAGGTTCCTATGATCAACTTTATACAACTAGCGGAGGCATCTGTCCCCTCAAGTTTTCACAGTCCTAATCTGCAAAGTCCCTTTTTGTCTATAAACAAAGGTGTTCACAGGTCAGGACATCATTCTACAGGCCACAGGTCCATTGTGTGTGTTACTTTCCAAAGAATATTCTTCTACCAACCAAATTCACTTAAGTCTACTGTGGAACTAGCAGAGAGACTTCCTCTTAAAAGTGTTCTTAGATTCCCCACCAGGCTATGGTCTTGTCTCCTTCACCTATAGCATTTCTGTTAGCATTTTCCTAGATCAGTGCACCCAATAAGTAGGTCAGCATTTCTCCCGTTAACCTGCTAACTCTAGAACAGAAACCCCACCAGTTTTGCTGTATGGCCCTAAAACTCTTGGTCATTTGGTAAATGCTCTACAAAGATAATGAAGGAATGTGAGAACTTGGCCATAGACTGTCAGCTCATATCTGTCTCCTTTTCCAGAACCAACCTTGATGTGTCATGATGGATTTAAGGAGCTCTAGCCTGCCTGGATATTGTACAGCTATGTCTTCTGAAATGAAGCATTCCTTACCAAGGGGGGGTCCTTTAAGATGCAAAAAGTAAAGAAATTCATGATTCTCAGGAAACTCCTGAAACTTACAAGATTCACAAGACCCCTCTCTTAGGTTAGACAAGAAGCAACAAATGTTGAGGAGAGTGTCCAGCCAATCTAGCTGCCTGTAAGTCATGCAAGGAGTTCCAGGGGTACAGATTTCATTGGTCACTTTTTGGTGACACATATGTCTTTAAGTCATCCACACTCTTCTAAGTAACTCCTCTCCCATACCCCTGAAACCCGTAAACTCTCCAGCTCACTGGCCTAGCCTGGGGTGGCATCATCTCTGTTTTCCCTGTTGCTGTCACTCTAGCTAGGGTTAACAGGTGTTTGCTTGTATCCTTCCAAGTTGTACAGCAACGGAATTCTGGGACATGATATCCAGCCACGCTTCTTTGGGCCCCAGTCAGATCCCTAGTCCCTCTCTTCAGTTCTGAGCCCAAGCCTTTGCCGTTATCACCCGTCCCTCCCAAGCTGCTCCTGTTTACAGAGCCCTGGGTGAGGAAGAATCATCTATGGTACTTCTCAGAGCTGATTAGCATCCATGCTTCATCACCTCCTTCATGAGCAGAGTGGTCCAGGAGGACTTGAGTTACTGTGAGATATACAAAGCCATCATCCCTCGGACACTCGACACTCACTGTCTGCTGTCGAATGACCAATGCTGTTGGAGCATCCTCTGATGACTTTGAGATACTGTGAGATATACAAAGCCATCATCCCTCGGACACTCACTGTCTGCTGTCGAATGACCAGTGCTGTCGGAGCATCCTCCGATGACTGAGCAGAGACCCTCCACAGTGCTTCTACACTTCCTGCTTCCAATTCTGTCCCCCTCCCTTACCCTGAGGGAATTTTATTTTTTACTGCTGGTGCATTGCCAGCTCCTGGGCAAAGATAAGATTTAGTCCTTTTTTATTGAACATCTAATCTGCACCACACTACCCACAGAAATCTCGATGGTCATCAGAGACAACCCACTAACCCAAAATATTAAGGACCACAATGATGCTGGCGAGGTCAGTGAGGGCGATGGAGTAGAGGGGAAAGAAGAGGGTCCCCAGAAGTCTGTGCCATCAGGTATCCCGTTCAGGAGAAGGCTCACTTCTCAGCTTCTGTGTGCTGGCTTAGATGGGAGAGACAGTATATTCCCATGGTAAAGGTCTAGAGAAGCAGCAAGGAATGTTATGACTTTACTTCTCCTTTGAATGTAATTCATGTCCACATCTTGTATGACCAATCCCCATACAGGCACATATCTCCCTGGTGGGCATACACCTACCCAGCCTCACAGAAGGCGGGCAAGAAGGAATCAAATTGGCTTAAGCAGACTGTCTGGAACCAAGTTAAACTTACACAACCAGAAAGGTGCTTCCAGGCTCCTGGGTCTCTGCAGTCTCTCCCCCCAAAAGCTATGGTGGTTAGTGTTGACTGTCAACTTGACCGTATCTAGACTCACGGAGGAGACAAGCCTCTGGGCGTGCTTGTGAGGGAGTTTCTGACTTGGGATGAGTCGGGAAAACACGTCCTAAATGAAGATGGCACCATTCTTTGGATCAGGGTTCCTGAATGGACAAAATGAGAAAAGTGAGTTGGCGCCAGCATTCACTCTTGGATTGACTGCGGATGCAATGTGACCAACCTCCTCGAGTTCCTGCCGCCATGCCTTCAGCACTATGGTGGAATGTGCCTTCAAAACGTGAGCCCAAATGAATCCTCCCTCCCTGATGCTGTTTTGGTCAAGGAAAGAAATACAGAAGCCAAAGCACCAAGCTGGAAAAAAATCGGAAAACTGACGTAAAAGGAGCTTCCGGTTAGAAAAGTACTACCCTGGAGCTGACCGCAAGGCCATAAAGCTCCACTCATCTGGCAGTTGAGCTGGGGAGATCCTGGGACAGTCAAGGGATCAGCAAACGGATGACATCAGCGCATCAGTGGAGAGCCATTTGCAAAACTGGGCACCTTCTGTGCCTTCCCGGCAAGTTAGTGTTAGTCCTCCACTGGGCCTTGCTCATGGCTGACTCAGATTTTCATTAATGCAACAAGATCTGCCAAGCCATTTTTAACTATGCTTGCTGAAAGCCAGAGGAAGACAAAGAACACACACACACACACACAGCAACTTAAATACCCAGCCCATCTCTTGCTCTCTCTGAGGTGACACTAGCGATTTTCCCATGAAAATACAAAGAGAGGCATAATTAAGAAGAGAGAAACCCATCTGTTTAAACAGAGCAATTTCAATGACTCTTTTAAGTAGTAAAGAACAATTATTGTATTATCCTGAGGTGATCCAAAAATCTCAAAAGTTGACGGTATGTTAAAAAAAATTAATGTTTTGGGCAGTCTATGGGAGAATCTCAGAGTGAGCTATGAAACTTACAGATCTGTCCTGACATGAGGAGAGTTCAGAGACACTTCCATCACAATGTGGGCAATGTGGGGAAGTAGAGAGTAGATTAAGGCCACAATTTCCAGTAGCTAAGAAAAAAAAAGAACCACAGAGACACAAGTGCTACCAATTACATCTCAACACATGCAGTACCTCCTTAAGCCTCGTTGCAGAGAAGGCAAACAAGTTCATTGTCAAACAGGGTGTTCTCACGTAGGACGCTTTGGAACATGCTGCGCGCATTAAAGGGGGAGATATCTCGCATGTGCAATTACTCAACACATCTTTAAAACTGTAAACACTTTTTCACATGTGGACACGGTTAGAGCTGCGGGCTCAGAAACCCCACCTGGCAGGCGGCTTGCCTCCGTTTCTCTCTGGTTGAATAATGGTCCTCGGCAGCGGCTGCTGCTCTTAGGAAAACCAAACCCGAGTCGGCAGGAGAGAAATCGTTAAAGATGGGGGCAGGAGTTCAGCTGCTATTTTCAACCAGGGTACTCCCTTTCCTGCTCTCGGCATTGATGTGCTCCCAGAAGCCGTGCCTACGTCTTTCCAGGACCCCACCTCGCACATCTGCGAGTACACTCACATGGAAAAGCCAGGTGACTTTGGGCTTGCTGCCCGCCGCCCTCTCCAGCTACGACAAGTGAATGGCACTGAGGACTGGGACATTTTCAAATAAACCCAGTTGTGGGGAAAGTTGACCAGATTCAGCTTCTGAAGGGTAGACTGTGTGTCCCCAAACAGAAGACCTACTGAGTGTACAAAAGCAGGTGCACCCAGCCCAAGAATGAGCAGAACCGAGGCCTCAGTGGATCACAAGAGAAAGAGCAAAAGTCGTTAACCTGCTCCATCTGCCTGGGATTCTGGCACAAAGAGCCACACTCAACAGATCTCCGTATCACACATTCTGTGTGAAAAGAGCCATCCTGCCCAGCTCGATGCCAGCCAGGTCACTCTGTCCCTCCTTTCCCAGGGCTGGTCTAACCCATCTCCTGCAAGGCACCATTGTGCTTCTCTTCTGATTTCATTGGCCCCTGGGGAGGAGCAAGGCCAGTTCCCTGGCCTCTGAGCTCCACAGCATTCCGGACTCCATAGAGATGGTTCAAAGAAAACAGGCTCTAAATTCAGAGGGAGAAACACCCAGCCATGGAAAGATGGCAAGAAATTCATGAGAAATTAAAATTTCACTTGAAGTGAAAATTTTACCATTACTAAATCCTGCCAGATTTTTGATTTGGGGACATTTGATAATGAAGTTTCCAGAATGAAATGATGTCTAAAAGTTGTTTGTGCTTAAGGAGGACACAGCAAAATAAAAACAAATAAAGTTATCCTGTCACTCACATGAGAGATCGTTCTTTCCCAGCAGCCCCTTTCAGGCTCCAGCAATTCCAGAGTTACCAGAGGAGCAGGAATCAGCTATGTAGTGGGTACCCTTAGCGCTGAAGTCAGGTAATTAGCACAGGTAATGAGAACAACCCAGGTGCTCAGGCGCCATTAGCGGTGCCCAAAAACATCTCCCACGTTGGCCAGCAATTAGAGCCAAGGATGGGGAGCTGAGTACCCTCAGAGACGAATTCACCCCAACCAAGGGCATGATGAAGTCCAAGATCCAACTCTTCACCGGCGTGATAGCGAGCTTCCCTACCTTCAAAAAGTCACTGAACTTGAAGGGAGTGCCAGGCCTATGGCTATAAAACCATATAATGTGTTCTGATACAGTACCCTACAGGTGATAAGAAATGTTATCTGGGCTCTGAAGCCACATTGCCCAGTTCTAAGCCTTAGTCAGATGTTTGGGACAATTTGCTAATGTCCTTTTAGTCTTAACTTTCTTCTGTGGCAATAGGACAGCCATCAAGAGTGCATGAGGGTTAAATGAGTATGTGTGAGCAAGGGACCTGCCTGAGCACACACCATACACATAGCAGAAGCCTCCCTTAGGCATTGGCTTTCCTGGCTCTATTGCCTTAATTATTTTTGTCCTTACATATTTATATACTTCAATTTACTTGTGACTCATCAATCAATCATGATTGCCCATGGTCGTGAATGGCAAAATGGTAGAGCAGCAATGTGACAGTAATGACCATAATTAATAATAATAATAATAATATTGGCTTCCACTATCATGTGCTAGATTACAGCTTAGAAACTCTTTGTGTTTAGGGTATGCCTCACAGACCAAATCCAGCCACGAGTGTCTCGGTCAGTGATTTTGTTTTTATTATAAACCTGCATGTCGATCATTTACACATCATCCCTGGTGGCTTTGGGCTGTAGAGTTCGGTAATCAGAACAAAGATAAGACACCCAAAAAAAACTGCCCAATATAGTCATCATCTACTATTTACAGAAAACTATTTCCCAACATCTGCTTTACATATTTAGCTAACATTCATTCCCCAGTGACCTCAGAAGTCAGGCGTATGCCTAACATCTCTCAGATGGGAGCCAGACACCCTTTTCAGCACCATGCACCCTTCTGCTGGCCCTTGGGGCCTGGAGCATGTTCCTGGTGTTGTAGTCATCACTGTGCCTAGAGTGGGATCTTGATCATCAGATGCATCCTGGTCAGGTGTCACTAGTTAAAGTGGTCCACTCTCTCCCATGGAGAGAAGGACTCCTGCAAAGCCCAGTGTCATCCTGGGCAGGAATAAGCTCAGTTAGACACCTGACTGCCCTAAACAATGCATTGGGTATAGTTACTGCTGCTACTGTTGTTTTGTGTGAGGCATGGTGGTGGCAGAAGGTGACCTGCTTGGTCTGTCCTCCTGCTTGGATGGGGAAAGTTTCTGAGCCATGACTAGGAATCAGCATGGACTAACCCCTCAGATATGGGTAGGAATGCAGGTTGACCAAATAGTGAGCTAATTAACTCAGAGACCTGCCACATGTCAGAGGTGTTGGGAAAGCAAATAAATTGTTCCCAGATGTTGAGGAAGCTAAGAAACATCATCCTTGCTGGAAAAGTGCCCCAGATTTAAGTCTTTGAAGATAAAAGGCTCAACCTCAACTTACCTTAGATGATTGTCCCTGTAAGGGACATTCTGCCAAGACAGGTTATAAATGCAATGAGAAGAAGAACACTTCTGCCAGGCTGTAAAGATATTCTGGATGTAAGGATATTGTCATAGCTGTATGGGCTTGCTTAAGTCAGCCCCCTTCTCATCCAGATGACTCTGGAGTCACCATGATTTACAATTCTGTTTGCTTTTTGAACGCAAGGCTATACAGGCAATGTGACGATTCAGTAAGCAAGTGTCCTTCAAACTGGTGACATATTAGTTCAAATCTTTGTTCTGCTATTTGATCTCTGCCAAGTCAGTCCCCTAGTTGGGGCTTCCTTCTCTTTACTTACAAAATGTAAAGTCTACAGCTTCCACATCCACTATTTTAATCCTGCTTTGGGAATTTAAAGAGTCAAACCATGCAAATCATTTAGCCTGGTGTCTGTCCCATGAACACATCATCCATATACATACATCGTTATCCTTGTCATGGCAACCATCATTTTCCCACTGAGACAATCTATGGGGAATCATCTTATGAGGGCAGCATATGCAATCGCATGCTGTCAGAATCAGACCCGATGCTAAATCTTTTCAGATGCCTGATCTTGACCCATATAATCTGAGCTGTGAAGATCTCCTTGCCGCTGGTTCTCAGGATTCTCAGGGAAAGGATGGAAAGTTTGGATGTTTCCCCCCCCTTTTCCTCTTCATTTTTGCTACCCAGCTCTGTGACCTGCTTGTTGGTGTCTGGGCTTCTGGTTGTTGAGTGGATCTCAAAGGTAAAAGCCCAAAGAAGCCAATTATTAGGTGGATGGAACACCTGGTGCCATTCACACCTGCTCTTGTGACCAGTGCAAGCTCTTTATCACAAGCTGCTCCTAGTCTGTTGAAAGAACTATGGTGGTGTCTCAGTTAGCTTTAATGGTCCACTTGACACAGCCTGGAGTCACCTGAGAGGAAAGCCTCAGGAGGGACTGCCTAGATCAAGATAGCCTGTGGGCGTGTCTGTGGGGGATTGTCTTGATTGTTAATTGATGTAGGAGGGCCAAGCCCATTGTAGGTGGTCCTTGCAAAAGCTAGCTGAGTATAAGCCATCCCAGAAGCCAGCTAGCAAGCAAGAGCCTCCATGGTTCCTGCTGCAGTTCCTTGGCTGTGATACTAGCTCCTTGGTTGGCAGTAACACTCCATGGAATGGCAAGCTGTGCTGCCTTCAAGTCCATGCTTGAGTCCTGACGTCCCTCAGTGGTAGACTGTGACTTGGAAGTGTAAGCTAAGAAACTCCTTTCCTCCCCTAAGTTGCTTTTGGTCAGAGTGTTTGACCACAGTGCCAAGAATGTAACTAGAACAGATGGTATATTCACAAAATGAGGGAGAAAGGAAAGAGTAAAGAAAGATAAATCAATATCGCACATACCAATAAGCCGCTTGTAGAAAAGTTAAACACTGAGAACAAAAATGGGCGATGTGGATACTCCCTGCCTCTTTAAGGCCACTAGACGTGGCCTCTCTGATTACCAGAGATTGGTGGAAACCCAAAGTAAATGAAGGCATGTGCCCAGCAAATATTTTGGAGAAGGGAATTCTAGGTAACAGTGCAAACGCAGCGTTTCGCATGCAGGCTTGGAAAATATTAAATGGCTTGTGCTGAGGCACAGGAGGTGAGGGGAAGGTGGCGGAAGATGAGGCTACAGAGCTCTTGCTGGGCCAAGACTTTTGAAACAATAGTGAGGAGGATGTGGGCTTCCGGAAGAGGAGTCACCTCCAGAGAGCAGTGGCCAGACTCTAGCAATTGAGCCCAGAGAGTCTAAGATCTGACTGGAACCAGCACCTAGGTCTTCTGCTACTGACTGCTCAGACATTTTTGCATATGACCTAGGGACATCACCTGCTGTGACCCCCCCACCTCGGGCTTAAGAAATAGAGCTCCTTCCTCCACGTTGCAGGAGTTCACAGACTGTTCCTCCAGTGGGTTTTGCCTTTTCCGGATGAAGTGCTATATTTATGTGTTGCTAAGCCGCACACTATGTGTCCAATTTCGCAGCATTTCATTGGTTTGTCTTTGTTTCAAAATATCTCACATGTGTGGTTTACATGTGTTGTGCCATGTGCTTTTGCTGTGTGATTTTTGTAGACTGTACTGGTTTGGGGACCTTCTGCTGTGTGATGATAGCAGAGCTGTATGCAGAAAGCACCTTGCAGGGTTACTGTAAAGATGCCGTCAGTGCTCAGGAAGCAGTTCCTGTGCAGCTGGTGCAGGGCAAGTGCAGAAGAAGGTACTGGCTGTTTTTACTGTTGGTTGTTATTATTGTTATTTCAAAGGGCCACTTTCAAGGCTGTGTTGAGCGTGACTGTCAGTGGATGAGCATGAAAGCCCAGAGGTCACAGACAAGACGGCTGCAAAGTCCAGGGAAGTAGGGTTTGGATCACCACAGTAACAGGAGACAGGTTAGGAGTCTCCATAGAAGGTTCGTTGAGACATATCTGTTGATAGAGATAAATGGTGAGTCTAGAGTTAGCTCTCAACAAGGAGGTGCTGTTACAGCCACAAGGAGGAACGTGTGGATGTATGAGTTCTCTTCCAAGTTGCTGGAATAAAAGGTGGCTCAGAGGGTAGGAGCCCTTGCTGTGCAATCATGAGGATGAGAGCCAGACTTCAAATCCCCGACATCCACATACAAAATTGAGTGTGGTTTCACGGACTCTTGCAACCCCAGGACTATGGGAGGCAGAGACAAGAAGGTCACTAGGAGTTGCTGCCCACAAGCCTAACTCCAGGTTCAGCGAGAGACCATGTTTCAAGGGAATAAGAAGAGGGGAGCGATGGAACAGGACATTCAATACCCTCCTCTGGCCTCTGTATCCTCACACACATGTACACATATGCCACACATGTGCATCACACAAACACACTGCCTTAATCAGAAAAACAAAATTCTCAAACCAATACCTGGTGACAGCAAAGAATGAAGAGTGTTTTTGGCTGACACTTTGAGAGTACAGTCTATCATGATAGGGGGAGCAATGGCAGCGGGAATCCAAGGCAGCTGGCCGCAGTGCATCTGCAGTCAGGAAGCAGAAGGGAGCACTGAGTGCTGATGCACACTTCCCCTTATTGTTTGGTCTGGGTCCCAGCCCCTGACATGGTGCCCACAGGGACTGTGGGTCTTCCCACTACCAGAAGACTGACCTAGAAAGTCCCTTGCAGGCATGTTTATTTTCATGATGATTCTGAATTGTGTCAAGTCTCGCCGTTGCTGTGGTCACCATTCCAGGACTTCTCTGGGGCAGGTGACTGCTGTCCGCTCAAGGAGAAGCACCCAAGTAGTCATTGTCCCTGTTCTTTCTCTCCTGCCCCTGACAACAGCCACCAGGGTTTCTTAGCTAGACTAGAAGCACCCTGAGGAACCATGTCTTATCTGTCCTTTGTCCCCAGAGCCCACAGTAAACACTCAGTAAATATTTCCTGGCCAGATCTGGTGACACAGTCCTGTAATCCTAGCTATTTGAGAGGCAAGATCGTGAGTTCAAGGCTTACTAGAGCTACAAAGTAGATTCAAAGCCAGCACAGACAATATACCAAGGCCCTGTCTCAAAATAAAAAGTAGTCAAACCTAGAGAGGTAATGCAGAGTAGACCATTTGCCTAACATACCTGAGACCCTGGCTTTAATTGTCTGGATTGCAAGGATACACTCATAAGTAACCCTAAAGTGAAGGAGAGATCAGAGAGAGAGGTACCACCTCTTTTTTCAGAGCAGTCCTTAACCATCCTGTCCATTGCTAAGAATGATGCCTTCTGGACTGGAGAGATGGCTCAGTGGGTTAAGAGCACTCACTCCTCTATCAGAGGCCTGCAGTTTGATCCCAGTCCCCAAATTAGATGGCTCACAAACACCTGTAACTCCAAATCTAGGGAATATATGACCCCGTTTCTGGCCTTTGTAGACACACACACACACACACACACACA
>LOEQ01005888.1:83637-104153 GCA_001685075.1 Bramus lutescens | reverse complement strand
TTTTTTTTTTTGAGGACATTTGGCATCCTAGACTCCAGATGCCATGGCTGATTCACTCCATTCTAGCCTCTTACTCTGGTGGCTTCCACCATTTCTGTGGAGACACCACAGTCTGAAAAGAGACATACAGTCAAACACGAACATGGGGTTCTGTGTGCAAGTCTTACTAATGCCTGTGTCTAGAAAGTTTGGCTAAAACTGGTCCTGATGATACACAGTCCCTGGTCTAGATTTGTACAAACTGTGGATTCTAGTACCTTGGGAAACGCCCCAGTCCTGAGCAGACAGGAGTAACTGGTCCGTCTCACAGGGTGCATGTTCCCTTCCAGAAGCTGTTTTCACTCCTAGTGGAACAAAGAAGCTATTCTCACCCTGTCCCACTGCAGATTCCTGGATCGAATCTCAAAAGACCCCTGACTCTTCCAAGCTTACCAGAAAAATCCTCCTATGAGAACAATTTCCCATGGCTAAGCCCCCACTACCACCCCAAGCAAAACCCACAGTCACCCAATTGTGCAGTAACCGTCTCCTTAGGGAGTCATTCACCCTTTGCTCCATCCTGGCTGCGTTCTGACTGCGCTCCGAGCCAAGAGGACAAGAGACAAGAGGAACTGAGGAATGAAGGCAGCAATAGGGATCCCAGGGTAATTCACCCCACAGTATGTGGGATTTGTTCTGAGGGATGCAATAGGCGTGACCTGGAGAATCCAAGAATAAAAAAATTATTTAAGGCAATGACTGCAATTTCAACAGTTTTAGTTTCTTCCCAACTGAGCAATAAATTTAGTTGATTGCTAAATTATACACTGAGGTATTTAAGAAAGCAAGGAAAATTGAACAATTAGCATGATTTTCGGCTTATGTTTTTTAATATAGGGACACAGGTATATGAGCCTGATTCTCATGCTCCTGGCATATCTGCTTATCAAGTTACCTTTAACTTGGCTACTGCAGCATGAAGGGAGCTCCTGGGCACAGCCACATGAAAAACAGGTTGGAGGCAATCTCACAGTTGACTGAACTGAAGAACAAGGCAGGCCTTTCATGGTGGGGTTGCCAGGCTCAGGGAGAGCGGCGAAGAGGCTTGGGGTACATAGCGTTCCAAAGCGGGGCTTCATATCACAGCCACTCAGGTGGAAAGAGAGAGCTGGCCTGTAGCTCCCTGACTCCCACCCGGGGTCACAGATGAATGAAACCGATGAAGGAGTGGAGTGAGCTTCACAAGCCACTCAGTGATGTGGGGAGCTGGGTGTCCTGTTCTGAGATAAGACTGGAGTCGGGGAGGCTGCGGGGTTCTCGGGGCGGTCAGCTGATACGGACAGAGACAACACAGCATTGTTGAGAATGGGCCACTCCCTTGAGGACAAGGGGAAGCCAGAGGACCGGGGACTCGAGTGGTGCTGATGGGAATGGAATGATGTCTCCTGCGGCGTCATGTGGCTGACTTCCAGGAATGTCACATTCTGCTTCACAGTCTACTTACAGGCACTGGTGTGGTGGCCTCCGATTCTCATTCTCTCTCCCACTCCTCTCTCTCTCTCTCTCTCTCTCTCTCTNNNNTCTCTCTCTCTCTCTGTGATTGCTTGCATGTAAACAGACACACACACATGTGTGTTCAAGTACATGTGGAGGGCAAGAGTCAGTTTTGGTTATTGCTCTTCAGGGTCATCCACTTTGGTTTCGAGAAAAGGTCTTTTGTTCACCTAGTACTCTCTAGGTGAGGCCACCAGACCAGCAAGTCCCAAGAGTCCATGTGCTGCTCATCCCCAGTACTGAGATTACGGGGGGGGTGTTCTATCATCCAACGTTTTTACATGACTCCTGGGGATTGAATTCAGGTCCTTACTTTTTACCTCTGAGCCAAGATCCCCACTCTAACCCAAATTTTCCATTCTATACAAGTTGGGATGTACCAGCGGCATTGTAGAACATCTCTTCCAGGCCAGGATAAGGACCATGGGCACAGAGGTTAAGAGCCCAGGTTCTAGAAACAGATGTTAGCCCTGCACACGGTAAGTACTAACTTAACAGCAGCATTCCTTTTCTGTCCAGATGGACAGGCACACACACAGAACGTGGACGCTCTGCCCCTTCCTCTGCGTCTGCTTCGGTTTCTCTCATCTCTGTGTTTCTGCTTTTGGTGCAGACATTTTGCCTCCCCCGTCACACTCCTCACACTTTGGGTGTTACCCTGCACGACAGCATCCTCTCAGCCTCTGCCTCAGAGGGTTCACCATCAGTAGACACACTACTAATTTCCACATGTTGATTTTCTGCTCTATAACTTTTTGGATTCATTTATTGGATTAATTTATTTGGATTCATTACTGGAGTCAGGTTTTCTGCACATAAGACCATGCTGTCTGCAATCAAGCCTGAGTTTACTTATTTCCAGCTAGGATGAATCCTGTTTTGTTTTATTGTTTTTAGAAAGGGTCTCATGTAGCCCAGGCTGAATATAAACTCCTAACCTTTCTGCATCCGTCTTTTGGGATTACAGGCATGCATCACCACACCTGCTGTTTGCTGCTCCAGGGATCTAACCCAGGGATTCATGGATGGTAGGTAGGCATTCTACCTACGGAGTCACACCTTCAAGTCATTCCTAGCCTCTAGATGCTTTTCTTTGCCTTTCCCAAGCGCTCTGCCTGGGCTTCTAGTGTCAGCATGACTAAAACAGGTGAGGGATGGCTGGTGGGGCCCATTCTGCACCAGCAGGCAAGTTTTCCACCGTGCATCACAGAGTATGACATCAGCTGTGATGTGGTGGGTGTGATGTCAGTGTGGGCGTGACATCTTACTTGGATCAAACTCAGGTTCTTTCCTTCTAGACCTATTTTGCTAAGGGTCTTCCCGCTTCAAGAAGACTGACCTAGAAAGTCCCTGGAAGGCATGTTTATTTTCATGATGATTCTAAATTGTATCAAGTCTCACCATCGCTGTGGCCACCATCATTTAAGACAGCATGCATGAACCTGGAGGACACTGAGTGAAATAAGATGGGCACAGAAATATCAGTCCTGTATGTTTTCACTCATTGTGAAGTATCTAATCCAGCTAACTCCAAGGCAGAGACAAAAAGGTCATAACCAGGAAGAGGGGGAGAAGGAGACAGAGATATTGACTTAAGAATACAGTACTTTAGGATCAAGAGGATGCTCAGTGAGTAAAGTGCTTGTTGTTCAAGGCACGAGGACCTGAGTTTGGATCTCTAACATCTACCTACAAAGCCAGGCATGGTAGCAGACACCTATAACCCATTGCTAGGCGGTGGAGAAAGGCTGGTTCTAGGACTCATTTACCAGCCAATTTGTCTGAGACATCAAGCTCCAGGTTCAACAAGACACCCTCTCAAGGTAAGGAGGACAGCCCTAGAAGAGATAACACAAGTCCACCTCAGGCCTCCACATGCATGCTTGGATACACACACACACACACACACACACACACAAAATAATAAAATAAAAATAAAATCAAAATCTAAAAAGAAGAGCACAAGACTTCAACCAGGATTAATAACTCTGGGAAATTATCTCACAGTATGGTGGCCACAGTTAATAACATGTTATGTATTTGAAAATGCTGACATTAGAGCTTGATGCTCACCTATAAAAATAACAAGTATGCAGCTGGAGAGGAGGCTCAGTGGCCAAGCGGTAACTGCTCTTCCAGAGGCCCAGGCTTGGCTACCAGCACCCATATGGCGGGGGACAACCACCCATAATTCCAGTTCTAATTTCAGTTTTTTCTCTCTCTCCCTTTACTTCCTTTTCTTCTTCCTTCCCTCTCTCCATCCCTCCCTCTCTTCTCTCTTCTCTCTCTTTCTTTCTTTCCTTTTCTTTATTCTTTCTTTCTCTTTTTTTTTTGGTTTTTCAAGACAGGGTTTCTGTGTAGTCCTGACTGTCATGGAACTCTTGTAGACCAGGCTAGCCTCAAACTCAGAGATTGCCTGCTTCTGCCTCCTGAGTGCTGGGATTAAAGGTCTGAGTCACCACACCATGTTTTGGAGTTCTAAGGGGATCTGATTTCCCTCTTCTGGACTCTACAGGCACTACATGCATGTAATACACAGACACACAGGCAGGCAAAACACTCATACATGTAAAATAGAAATAAATAAACCTAAAACAATTTAAAAACAAAATGAAACTATATGAGATGATAGATATGCTAATTAACTTGATTTAATCGCCTCATAATATATATGCATAAGAAAAAAATCACATTTTATGCCATACTATATTAACTTATTAAAGCTGAGAAAAATAAAGTATAGTGAACAAGCAATTGACACAGTCCTGGATGAGGGCTTAGCTGGCTGTGGCACTTGTCTTCCATGACTCACAAGCCTTTGCCGACAGCACTGATCATCAATGGAAGGAGGAAAGCCACAGAGAGCCACTGGCCACTCCTGAATCTGCCACACTCCAGCATGCTCTGTGGACTCCTTAACTTCTTCGAATAGAATTGTGCTTCCTTGTCCCAATAAAAAGGGATAGGAGGCTAACTCTTATGCTTCTTTGAAACCAAAATGTATTTGAGTGATAGGCTGCATAGTAATTAATTTTGTATAATATAATATAATTTTGTATAATAATTTTGCATAGCTGTACACACACACATGCACATATATATATGCATGAAATGAAATGCTACTAAAAAACAGCAGTCCATTTTCTCGCTAGGAATATTAAGTAGATATATGTTATATTTAATAATGGTTAAAAAAGACCACTGCAACTATATGCATATTTATGCTCATACTATATACGTTGTATTTATTTGAATATGTGATATTTACAGTGGCAGATGGTATATTCAAGTGTGTACTTTGAATGTGTGGTCTGTAATTGCAGTTTATAAGTGTATTTGAAACTTCACATAAAGCCAGAGATTATTTACATTGGACAGTTTTACCCAAACTCTGCCTGTGTGTCTTAGCCACCACTGTCATCCTGAGATCCAGTTGTTGAGTCACGGGATACCCTTTCAGGGTCAGTCACCTTGATTCTATCTCAGCTCATATCATATATGGACCCCCTTGCATACAAAGCTATTGGCTTGGCCTGAAAGGCCCCAAAGGAAGGAATCCTATTTGCCTTTATCCCTCACGACTCTCCCCAAGGTGTGTCCCAGGCATTTTGCCCGTGGTTCTCAACCTTCCTAAGGCTGAATACAGCTCCTCATGTTGTGGTGATCCCTCAACCATAAAATTATTTTCGCTGCTACTTCATAACTGTAATTTTGCTACTGGAATAAATTACAATGTAAATATCTGGGTTTTCCAATGGTCTTCGGCGACCTCTGTGAAAGGGTCATTTGATCCCCCAAAGGGGTTGTGAGGCATGGGTTGAGAAGCACTGCATTGTGGCTTCTTGGCATCCTCAGCGGGGAGGAGCACATTCCTTCTTCCTGCCCTCCCCCCACTGTGGAGAGCGCATTTCCCTCAGTATGGGTAGAGGGGTAGAGGGCTCACATCTTCACCTCACTAAGTTCTGCTCAAGTGTCACCTCATCAAAGAGAGTGATGATGTGTCGTCAACTCTCGCTGTTTTATTGTTAAGCAAATACTAACTTTAACACGTACAATTCCGTCATTAGTTTTTTAGAGTCAAAGGAATTAATTCTAGATGCCCAACAGAAAACTCAGCCACTTGAAGATGGTTAAAAACTATTTCTCATTTATGAATGTTTCCTCCTCCTGTTCGCTCCTCCATGCAGTGATTCAGGCAGGCAGCAACTCTGCTTGCAACCACAGTAGCGAGGAGGTTGGGAAGAGTTTGCATGACTGCATGGGACATTTCTAAAGATTGCCTTTGAAAGTGGCTTGCGGCTTGTCAATCACAAACAGAAAGTCACCGCCAGAATGTTGGGAACTAGAGCTGCCATCACAAGGGAGCGCTAGGCAAAAACAGAGAACATGCCCTCCACCATAAGGGCTTCATATGAGAGAGAACCTGTTAGAGCACAGGTCTGTCCTGTAGAGGAAGTCAACTCCATACGATATCCTGTATAGCAGGTTCCCTAAACTGTTACAGTAGAGACTCCTCCCCTCTGACCTCAGACTATGAATGAGTGGGATGGCCACAGTTTGGTGGGGACTGGTATCTCCTATCTAAGCTTCTCCATTCTGATTATACAGCACCACACGAGTGTCCTTGAAATCCTTCTCTGAGAATCCCTCTGGGGAACCTGGGACGAATATTCAGAACAAAATCCTGCCTCTGCCCACTAGCCCAGAAATATTTGAATCTGTATCTTGATCTGTAATTGTCATTAATGATACCTACCCAAGGTGGATAGAATGTCAAATACAAGGTAACAAATAGTTGCCTATGGATAAATTTAGTTTTCCATACAAATAAATATTTAGTTGGTAAGTTGAAATCAACTGGGAACATTATAGAGATAGTGATACTTAGCTTCGATTTCCATAATTATGAAATACTGAACACAAAAATCTTGCAAATATAGAATAAGAAATATATTAACAGGGAAGTTATAAAAAATGACTCTATTAAACACTCCTACAGCCACCTTATTTTTTACAAAGAGTCCAAAATACAGATTGAGAGAAAAAATAGTGTCTTCAACAAATGGTGCTGGTCAAACTGGAAAATTACATGCAGAAGAATGAAATTAGATTCTTATCTCTCATCGTGCACAAAACTCAACTCAAAGATCAAGAACCTCACCAGAAAACCTGATACCCCAAATCTGATAAAGGAGAAAGGAAGGATACACTTCAACTTATAGACACAGGAAAGGACTTTCTGTACAAGATCCTGGTAACACAGACATTGTGCCTCTCAGCTGACAAAGAACACCATCATCCGAGTGAGGAGGTAGCCTACAGAATGAGCACAAAGCTTTCTAAACTATATATCGTGGTGTCCAGAGCATACAAAGTACTAAAAAAAGAAAAACAAAAAAGCTGAACACCAAGAAAACAACAACTGAATTAAAAAATTGGGGCATGGAACCAGACAGACAGCTCTCAGAAGAAGAAATATGAAGGGTTGAGAAATATTCTTTTAAAGGCTCAACAACCTAATTTATTCATCAGGGTAATGCAAACTAAAACTACTTTGAAATTTTTTATCTTACCCCAGTCAGGATGGCTAAGATAAAAAAAAAAAGCTATAAAAACAAATGCTAGCAGTATTGGTGTGGCTGTGGCGAAAGGGGAACATTTCTTCCCCGCTGGTGAAAGAACAAATTAGTGCAGCTCCCATGCAAACCCGTGTGGAGCTTCCTCAGAAAGCAAGCGGCAGATCCTCCTCCTTTCATGCCTGTTCTTATAGGTTACTAATCCTCTTCTCTTTGTGAAATAATGTAGGGAAATCATTGGGAATTGTTTTGTCTAATTTTAACTAGCAGCTTCCGCTAGCAGGAGCCCAAATCAGACAGCAAAGCAGGAGGGAATCTCAGTGGCCCCCAATTCTGGAGTAGGTACCTAAGGGCTGATAAATCATCCATCAGAATTTCCATGGAGTTGAATTCCAGTGGTAGGTAAGATTTAGAAATGAGAGTTCCCTGGTTCTTTGTAAGGACTCGGGGTTTTCATTAGCTGGTTTGTTGTTGTGGTGGTGGTGGTCGTGGTGTATTTTGTTTGTTTGCTTGCTTGTTTTAATCCTACAAGGTGACATAGGGCAGCAGTAGAGAAACTCACAGACGCTAGGTTTAGGGCGCTGAGAAGAATCAAGAGGGCAAAAGTCAATAGCATCATGGGACTGTGACCTCACTCACACAAGGAAAGGACAGGAAAGGGCCCTGTGCGAGTAGAAGCTTCCAACTGGAATGAGAGGGACAAGTGGGGCCACATCATTGGAGGAGAGGAAGCAGATGAGACTGGGGTCACAACTTACCCATCTACCTCCACAATGGCCAGAATTCCTTCTGCTTCAGTGCCCCTACAACCATAGAAATTGGTATGGATGACAGACAACAATCGTTCACCTACCTACCCCTGACCCTTCCTTTCATATCTCAGTCTTCAGTGACAGGCAAGACTTTATTCTTTGCAAGTACATGAACAATTATTTTTTTAAACAAGCAGGCATTCTACCTTTGAGCCCAGCCTGTGTCTTCATGGTTGAAAACAATGGCCCATTGTTGGTTTAGGTAGCTGCAAAGAGAGTCATGGGTCTGAATCAGCAAACTTTGTCCCTTGTGTGCACACTGACACCACAGAGATGACAAACAGATCCTGGGAACAATGGGCTGTGGCACACGATGCCACAATGGTGTGAGTGTTTAATTCTCACTTACCCTCTTGGTAATGAGGGAGAAGCTGAGGAGTGGTAGGAACATACAAAGCGGTTACTGTGGATGCGCTCCCGTGCTGTAATTATTTATGTCCTCTCTTAATCAGTCTGTAATTGCAGCTGGGGGAATTAACACACAGGCGCCTTGCTCGGAATCTTAGAAGCACTCATTAGATTCCCAGCCGCAAAAGAGTACTGCATGGGCTAGGAATGGTATCGTGTGGCCCGGGAACAGTCTTCGCTGATTAGATTCCCTCCCAGTGCTTCACGATGACATTATTCAGAGATCCTGTATCTAACCACAAAGGCCACAAGATCCCCAGATCGGTCTCCCCATGAATTGCCTGTGTCTCTGTCTCCGAATGCATCATCAAGCATGCATTGCTATAGGAATGGATGAGAAACTGACGACCGACCTAAGATGTCCTCTCGAGATCTGAGCACTGCCTCTGAGCATCTCCACCTAGCTGCTCTGAACCACACATTCTCAGTGTAGCTTTCAGACAGCAGAAGTCAGACACCCCCACAAGTGAGTATGGGCATGGGCAAGCAGCATTTCTAGAAGAAAATGTCTTCGACTGAGCTCCAGGAAAAGTACCCTAGAAGCAGGCAGGACACATGTCAAAGTTTCAGGTGAGAAAAAGTGGCAGGGTTGGAAACAGGAGCAGGAAGAAGAGAGGAAACCAGCGGAAAAAACACAAACCCTAAGGCTAGGTAAAGCTTCAGAGCTGACTCATCTTGGGCAAGGCTGCTGGGCTGCTCTTGTCCTGATGGTCACCTGTCAGGGGCTGTGCTGTGCTAGAGAGGGCAGAAGTAGATGCCCAGGCATTGTATCTCTGCACGTAGCAGCAGAATTATGCTCTGAAGTGCCCCAAGGAAAAGCTGCAGGTGACCACCATTAGGACCCAATCATTTGCTGCCTACAGAAGGGTGAAGAGGGATCTCTGGGCTGTGGAGAAGGCTCAGTTGGTAACACACTTGTCTTGCAAACATGAGGACCTGAGTCAAACCCCTTAGAACTCATGTTTAAAGAGCTGGTGCAGGAACTGGGAAGATGGCCCAGCAGTTAAGAGCACTTACTGCTCTTACACAGAACCCACGTTCAGTTCTCAGACACCGCAGGTCTCAAAATCACCTCTAACTTGAGTTCCAGCATTCTCTTCTAGACTATGTGGACACCACATGCATGGGGCAAGCAAACACACACACACACACACACACACACACACACACATGTGGATAAAATAAATCTTTTTTTTAAAAGTGGGGTACAGTGGTACATGCCTAAAATCTCAGCAATGGGGATGGAGAGACGATGCCCAAGACTTGTTGGCCAGACAGTCTAGCTGAATCAGTGAGTTCCATGTGAGACTCGGTATCAAAAAAAAAATGGTGGAAAGTGTTTGATATTGGCATTCAAAATCAACCTCTGGCCTCTACATGCACACGGGCTTACATACATGCACACATGCAGACACATACACCCACACAAACATACGTAAAGAGATCTTTATGGAGTAGTCACAAACTGGCCACAACATGATAACAATTGGAGTTGCACGGTGAGTCGGGAGACTTGTACCACTCTCTGCCTCTCTACAGTAAGAAAACCTGATAGCTGTCTTTACCCCTCCTCACAAGGAAGGAGGCAGACGGGGCATCGCTTTAGAAACCTGGCCAATTTGACAGAAGAATCCAGAAGGGTGGAAGGTGGAGGATTCCCAAATGGAGAAGCTAGGCCAGCCTAGAGAAGGTGTACAAACAGACAATGCAGACACACAAACACACCCCACACTTAAATGTAAACAATTAAAAGGCGCCATAAAATAAAGAAAGCAGTATAAGCCCGAGATCAAAGCTGACAGCGTTAAAAAGCAAACGTGTGGGAAAT
Source organism: Bramus lutescens (assembly GCA_001685075.1). NCBI lineage: Eukaryota > Metazoa > Chordata > Mammalia > Rodentia > Cricetidae > Bramus > Bramus lutescens. The sequence goes on along the minus strand of LOEQ01005888.1, from coordinate 93,996 downwards.
CAAAGCAATGTTTAAAAGTAAGGACACCATAATTGCTATCCTAAGAACAGTGAGAGACGTTATTTTATGCACAACACGGGAATGAGAGGTTATTTTTTAAAAAGAGGAGTGACCATAAAATGAGAACAATAAAAAACTTAAAGTTTAAGAAGCAGAAAAAAATAAATGCAAGATTTGATTTTCAAAAAGCAAATGGAACATAGAGTTGAAGGATCTGAATGGACTAGATAAATAGAATAGAAAAGAAAAGGAAAACACCGAGAGCCCAATTTCCTGCAAACCCAACATCCTGGTTAAAAAAAAAAAGTATTCTAGGGGAAAAGATTGGCAGTAGAATAAGGGAGGAATTATTTTTAAAAATCAAAGCATCAGATTTCTCTAAACAACAAAGCCTCCTGAACTAAGGAAAGGTATCTTCATTTATTGTGCCGTTTTCTATTAACCATGTGTGAAGGTGAAACAAATACTCATTTTTAATCTGCATGTATGTGTTTGTACATACATGTGTGGTGGTCAGCATGTCCTTGGGCATTGGTCCTTGTCTTCTACCTTGATTGATTGCAGTTCGGTGTTTCAGGCTCAGTGGCCTGCAAGCACCCAAGGCTTCTTCCATCTCTCTCTGCTTCTTATCCCCCCCTCCACTGGAGTGCTGGGATTGCCCACATGGCCCCACAGCACCCAGTTTTTATGTGGGTCCTAGGGATCCAGATTCAGGCCTTAAGGCTTTCAAAGAAAGCCCTTAATCCCTTGAGCCATTTCCTAGTCTGAAATTAAGACATTTTAGGGGCCAGAGAAATGACTCAGAGGTTAAGACTGTTTGCTGCTCTTCCAGAGGATCCAGGCTCAGCTTCCAAGCACCCATGTTGAACAGTCTGCAGCTGCCTATAACTCTAGCTCCAGGGAGTTCAACATTCTCTTCTGGTCTCCTTGGGCACCTGTGTAAATGTAGGAAAAACAGGGATACATAAATAAAAATAAATTCTTCTGTAAAAAGACATTCTTGGTACATAAATTCTCAATTCTCAACAATGCAGCCCTTGTATATTCTTTGCTTTAATCACTTTAGAACAAAGACTCTCAACCTTCCAAATGCTGTGACCGTAATAGTTCCTCAGGTTGGGGAGACCACCCCCAACCATAAAATTATTTTCATTGCTACCTCATAACTGTAATTTTACTTCTGTTATGAATCACAATGTAAATCTTTTTGGAGACAGAGGTTTGTTGAAGGGGTCAAGACTCCCAGGTTGAGAACCACCACTTCAGAGCCACACACTTATACACATACCACCAGACACAGAGAAGGGGAGAAACAAAGAAGGAAGAATAAATAGGACCCACTTAGAACCCAGCACGGGAGAAAGTGATCCCCAGTGTGGTTGAAGAAGAAGGCGCAGGATGGCAGTCAAACCAAATCCAGGCGAAAGACTGTCCTGGACAGAGTCCAAGGGTGGACAGCAACTGAGGATGGACACGGGTCTCCTCAAGGAAGACAAAAACTGAGATGATGGATGAGCTCTCGTAGGTTTCTGTTTGGATTTCGGGTAAGGTCTCTGAGGAGGAATTAGTAGGAAGCCTAGAAAACTAAGCAAACAAGATGTTTCTCTTTGGGGGAAAAAACGGCAGATGAGACATGGCCATAGCACACGGCCTGGCTCGGCTCAAAACCCCCATGCTATGGCAAAGAGCTCAATGCGTTTTGATTGGTGGAGTTGAGAACCTGTGCTGCGATGGTGGGAGAGGGTGTGAGGAGCGGAGCCGCTACGGGAAGAGGTGGTGTGTAAGGTAAACACTCACTTCCAATAATAGCAAGTCCATCGTCAATCTCTAGAACTAAAGCCAAAACAATCAAGAAATGGGGTGTGCCTTAGGTGTCTGCCATGCTGTGCAATGTACCCCAAAATGCATTAACAACATAGTATAGTCTAGAAATCCTACCCAGGTCTCACTAGGTATCAGCGGGGATCAAGGCCAAGCTCTCAGAAGGACCGCTGGCTTTCTGGGGCCCCTGAGGAGAAACCACTCCCCTGTTTTCAGAACTAGAGGCCCCTCACATTCCTCAGCTCGTGGTCTCCTTCCACTAGTGTTCAAGTCAGCAATGATAGATTGAGTCTGACTCCTGACGTCTGCTTCATTTCCCACTTCCAACATGCTTCACGATTACATTCAGCTACCCTGATAGTTGCAGGAAATCCCCCCATTTTAAAGTCTGCTGATTGACAGCCTAGATTGTCCTTGCTAAGCAACCTGAGGTGCACACAGGGTCCGGGAATCTAACGTGGATGTCTTTGGGAGCAGTATGCGGCCAAGTACCAGGTGTCAGTGCGTACTGAGAGCTGTGAGCAGGACCTGGAAAGCACCCTCTAAGGAGAGGTGCTAGGGAGAGCGAGGGTCGGGAGAGCAGCCTGTCATTTTTCCTTAATAAACTGGGATGGCTATCTAACAGTTAAAAAGGCCTTAAGAAATGAACAACCTTAACTAAAACAATGATGAAATTACAAAAGGGCCAAAGCCGGGGAGGCATTCTAAACAAGAAGGGAAAAGATCCCATTCGCCTTTCCAGGAAGCTCCTACTTGAAGTGGTGAAGGCTCAAACCAAACCTGCCCACGAGTGATAGGATCAAGGAGACATCACAGATGCCTGGCTTTACTAATGTCCCCAAGATGGGATCAAAGCCGCTACAGAAAAGAAGAAAAGCAAAACAAAGTTGGTGTGTTTAAAATTGGTATCCAGACGCCAGTGCCAGAGCTTGGTTTAGCAGTGATGTCTGTGTGACTCCCACTATGGACTAGGACTCTTTGGCAAAGGGACCAAGTGTTCATTGTAATCAGACACAAGCAAGCATGTGGTCTGGGCTTGCTACAATAACATCCCACATTTTGTAGTCACGCAGGCACCCTCTTTCAGGTCTCCCTGGGGCTCTTGTGATGGCCATAGGACCAATGGAGAAGTTGTGTTCTCTTGGCATTAATGCCTCAATTTTCCTTAATTTGAAATTCATGCAAAGTTCAGTAGCGAGACAAGGAAAATCACTGAAGACTTAATGACCCATTGAAACAAACACTGACTCACCTTAATAGTTCAGAGTTAGAATTCTTTCAGTTTAGTTCCCAGCCTTAACAACTCTTTCTCTCTCTCTCTCTCTCTCTCTCTCTCTCTCTCTCTCTTTCTCTCTCTCTCTCTCTCCCTCCCTCTGTGTGTGTGTGTGTGTGTGTGAAGATAGTCCATTGATACAGGAAACACATCTATACTGAATGTTACAATAAACCTCTAACAAGCAGGTGCATGGGAGTTTATGGGCTGGCAGGCTAAGTCAGCAGGGAAATGAAAATTGCTGTAGTTTTATAGACTAAGAAGCCTAGACCAAGAAAGGAGACAGAACGTGAGATGGGTGTCCAGCTAGTGTGGTCTGTGGTTAGAACCAGTGTCTCTGGTAGTCTGTGTGCGCGGCTACCTTTGAGGAAGTCGGGCTCAACTCTTTTCACAGAGAGCTTGAGCTACAGGCACAACAAGCAGAAAGGAGCTCAACTTACAAAGCAGGTCAAAATTATTAGCAGAAAACCCAAGGCCAGTATGCCCACGTCCTGAAAACCACAAAAATCTAGACATGTTAGGAAGAGCCACTCCCTGGAGCCGCATGCTCCCTTGGCTCCTAGCTGCCTTTCTCTGAGCGTTCTCTAGCAGAAAAGAGGTGCTGAGGCAGGAGTTTGGGATACATTTGAGGAGAAAGTCTTGGAAGTTAGTTGAGGGGTGACTTAGGTTAACAGCAATAAAGATCGTAAGAACATGTCCGAGCCCAGGGTATATTTTGATGCTTAAACTAACAAGGATTCATGGCAGAATGAGAGAAAGTGGGTTGTCAAGGACAACATAGAAGCTAGTGGCCTCACACGGGAGAGAGACCCAGAATTCCCTGGCACTGCTCAGTAGTGACAGGCTACGAGGCATTTACTTAAACTACTTCTATTTCTTTGAAAGTCACGAAAGCATGAAAGTCAGTTGAAACTTGAGTTCCCGTTCTGAACAAAAACAGTCCAGGATGCCTCAGAGATGGAAACCTGAAATGTGACTCTAAAACTACCAGAAGAAAATTTAGGAGAAATACTTCAAACTGCTGTGACAGGCAATGATTTTCTAAATGGAATCCCCAAAGCCCAGAAAACAAAAGCAAAACAGACAAAGGGGATTGCATCCATCTAAAATCTGCAAAGCAAAAGAAACAATCAAGGGGGTGAAGAGACAGCCTTCAAATGGGGGGAGAGATTTACTAGCCATAGGCCTGACATGGGCTCAATGGCCAGGATAGATAAAGAATTCAAAAGAAATGACAATATAAAACATACAATTGAATTTTAAAATGATTTTCATCCTTCTCCACAAGAGAAATATAAGTGGCTAATAAATATATGAGAAAAATGTGCAGTATCGTTAGTCATCAAAGAAAGGCGACTCAAGGAGTTACCTTCTTATCCCAGTTAAAAAGGCCATTATCCAAAAAAAAAAAATCAAAACCAGGGCTAGAAAGATGATTTGGTGGGTAAGTGTACCTGTTCTGAAAGCACGGGGCCTGAGTGCAATTTCTTGGTGCCCACATAAAATAATCCCGGCATGGCTATGCAAAGCCACCATTGAGGAGTGCAAACAGGAGGATCTCAAGGTCTTGCTAGCCATCCAGTGTAGCCAAAACAGCAAGGGTCTGGGCCAGTGAAAGACCCTGTCTCAAGGCAATAGTGTGAAGAGTGGTAGAGGAAGGGACCTGGTGTCCTGCTCACCTCTCCTCATGGGTATCCATAGACCTATGTACCTACACACACAGACACACACAGAAACAGACACATAGACACATACACATAAAGAAACACACACACACACACACACAGTGGCAGGGCATGTAGAAAAGGAAGTCCATGCATTGTTAGTAAAAGTGCATCAGAAGAGCTGCTATGGAGTCACTCAGAAAGAGCTGAAACAGAAAGATCATCTGTTCCTGCTGTATCGCCCCTGGGGATTATACCTGAAGGAAATGAGAGCTACATCCAAAAAGGACACCTGCTTGCAGGTGTTCGTCGTGGCATTGTTCACAACAGCTGAGACAGGAAACCAGCCCAGGTGAGGAACAGACCTTAGGTGGTCACTGATGTGTCTTAAGTACCTAGCCAGTATCCACCATTTAATCCTTTCTTTGTAAGCATTTCCTAGATGAATGAACAGTGCACATGTTTAGGAGAAATTCCAAAATCAAACAGCCACATAGATGATTGATGAGTTGAAGGGCCTTATGCAAGTCATTGTCTTTTTTCAGAGTCTACATCACAAACTGAGGACCCATGGCTAGGCCTCTTCTTGGCCCAAGTCTGGGGTCTCTGACCTGATACATCTGTCTTCTCTTACCTTCACATCTCCTTCAGTAAACTCCCATTTCCCCTCCATATTCTATTTGATCTTAAGGCCTTATTCTATTTGATCTTAGTGGCAAGACTTCTCCTGGGGAGACGCAACATGCGTGTCTGCTTATCCCAGATATGAAGCCCATGACAGACTATTGGAAGTCCAGCTTGATGGACTAATCAGTTTTATTGGGGTTACTTACAAAAATATGGGCAAAGGGTTACTTCCAGGAGCAAACATGACTTAAAGACAACCTTGTCTCCAATGCCCTCCCCAGCATGAGTGGCAGTCACAAAGCTGGGAACCTGGAGCACACTGCACAGCCTGCAGGCAGCTTAGCAGGTGGGAGAGTGTCCTTTCCGTGTGCCTCAGTTGGTCTAAGCCTATCCCAGGCAACTCCAAAAGTTTCTGCTTCTTCTAGGCAGCCAGTCTGGTTTCAACCAGTTCTGTACAGCCTGGCTTGTCTGAGAGCTATGCTCAGCCATCTTTAGTGTTTCCTCTTGGGAGGGTGGAGCCTAGTGAATCTGCTCACTTTCAAGAACTTCCTCAAGCTGTGTTTACTTTCTGTCTTAAAGCTTCCCTGCAGGATGGAATAGTTCCACCTTAGAGGAGACTGCTCCATACAACAAGGAGTGCCCACGTTCATCTCTAGGTGGGTGCAATGTGCTGCCAGCGTCAATGCCAGGCTGCTTATTGGGTCACCCCGAACACCAGGGATGGTTAGAGAACAGACATGGGAACAGGTGTTGGGGCTCAGTGTTACCTCTGAATAAAGATGCCGGGGTGGCCACAGACTCTTCGCCTCACTGTGAGAGGAGGTCAGTCCTAGGCTGTCACCTTGATGGAAGAACAAGGAACATGTAGGGAGGACTAAATTGTCTGAAGCCCTGCCGCCAAGATGGAGTCAAGAATGGAAGGAACCATTGCACCCTGAACTTTTCGGAAATTTATTTATTATTTTGAGATAGGGTCTGAATACATAGCCCTGGCTAGCTGGTAAATCACTATGTAGATCAGGTTATCCTTGAACTCACAGAGATCCCCTACCTCTGTCTCCCAAGTTCTGGGACTAAAGATATGTACCACCTCACTCAACTTAGGGTTATAAAATTTAAAACCCCTTAGGGCTTAAGCCAGGTAGAATAGTGGTTTCTGTCATTTTCATTTTTAAAAAAATATTGATTCAAGAGCTAAGGAATATTTAGTAGATTGCTGTGGGTAAGTGAGTTCTTGAGTTCGCTTCTCTCAACCGATAGGCTATTTAAGTGACAGTCTTGTCCCTTCCCTACCCTCCAAGTCGGCACAAAGATGAAAGCTTGAAACATACCTGGATATGCTGCAATGGCATCTACCTGCCCTGTCATTCTTTCCCCGCCTCTGTGTGTGTATAAAGAAAATCAGGATCACAAAGAAAAAGCAACAACAACCAAGAATTCTGAAAGACGCTTCTACCCACCTCACAGGCAGTGGTCCTTACATGTTTAGCCAGCGTGTGTTGAATGATTGGCTGAAAAGAACACTGCTTGGATACACTAAGTGGGTCTTTTTTCTTTTCCTTTTCTTATTAATGCTTCAAGCAGAGCAAACCACAAAAGCAAAACGGGCATCTGATTTTATTGAATCTCAGTCCATACAGCGTATGTCTGTTGGAACCAGTTCTGGCTCCCAGGCCAAAGAGAAATGGACGATCTATGGAGAGGGTCCAGGTTAAACTAAAGATGTGGTTGGATCATGGCACATTGATCTAGAGCAAGAATACAGATAACAGCAGAGAGCAGCAAGAGAGACACACACTGATCAACAAATGCACAGTCATCAAGAGGTCGGAGATAAACCCGATTTAATAAAGGAAGTGACGTCTCCACACTGAGCCTCCAGGACACATCACTGCTTGAGAGTAGCTGTCCAGATTGCTAGAATGTTGGCCCAAACTGGTTGGTACTCGGTGCTTAGTTTTGAAATAATTAGGTGTGGCCAATGTTTGCTTATAACGAGCTGAAAATGCCAGAACCCAGAACCCAGTGGAAAGGGGGAGACCTGAGTGCATTTCTGCCATAGCAGTCAGAACTATCCTGTATTACTCCCATTTACACAGCCACATACCTCAGTACACACACTGCGTGCTAGGCCAGGACATAAAACGTATCTCGGGTTTCAAACATTTGTAGGACAGAGCTGGAAGCTGATGAGAGCATCAGCTACTCACACATTGTGTTCAGGGCCCCACAGGAAGATGGCCTTGGCCTGGGATCTTGGGTTCAATAGCAATGAACACATATATACCTGGCTGATTGCCAGGCCCATCTAGAGGAGCCTTTGCTTCATGGAGACACAGATTCTTTGGTCAGTTCCCTTCCAGAGACTGAATAATTTCTGTATTTTCAGAAACCATCTATTGTTTATTTATTTATCCATTCATTTCTTTATCTATTTATTTATTATTTATTTATTTATTGTGGTAGAGTTGGGGTGAGGGTGGAGGACAACTTGCTGCAGTCCCTTCTTTCTTTTCATCATGTGGGGTCTTGAGGATCAAACCTAGGCTGTCAGTCTTTGTGGCAAACCCCTTTACCCCATGAGTCATCTCACCAGCACCTGTTTGTGTAATTTTTTATAAAGCTTTCCAGGGAATTCTAACATACAGACTCCCTGGGGATTGATCCATAAACTGCTTGTCTTAGCTAGGTTTCTATTGTTGATGAAACGTCATAACCAAAGCAGCTCAACCGCAGGAGAAAGGGGTTTATTTTACCTCAAAAGTTTGAAGTCCATCATTGAAGGAAATCAGGACAGGAACTGAAGCAGAGACCACAAAGAGTGTGGCTTACTGTCCTGCTGCTCCTGACTTGCTCAGTCTGCTTTCTTACACACCCTAGGACTCCCAACCCGAGGTGGGGCAGTACCACCTACAGTGACCCTCCCCCGTGAATAACCAATCAAGGAAAGGCCCGTGGGCCACTCTGATGGTGGCATTTTCTCAGCTGATGTTCCTGTTCCCAGACAGTTCCACCTTGTGTCAAGTTGGAAAGCAAGACAAAACAAAAAACAAACAAACAAAAATCTAGGGCACTGCTCCTTCCAGAGCCAGTGAACTGCTGGGGAGCTGCTTCTGCAGATGCCATGGTCCCTGAGCAGGAAAATTGCTTGAGGTCAGGACTTCTTCTCTCTTCAGAGTCCTCACATCTCTAGTGACCGGGTAAGCACTTGCCCCCAAACAATGACTTGTGAAGACTCATGGGAGGAAGCTTCCCTGTGGGCAACGTCTGGGTGTGAACCAGTTTGTGCAGCTCTGTGCCATTGAATATTGTACTCGGCTGTCGTTTTCCTTGTCTGTGGAATTCAGATGAAGGTTTTGCTGTGGAGATTAAATAAAATAATGCATGCCCAAAATTTATTAATGTGCCTGAAATTTTGAAAGAGTTAAAGATCAGAACAGCGCTAAACTAGTGGTATTGCTGTTGTTGCTCTCATTTTAATTTTGTATATTATATGTACTTAATAAATAATATATTGGTTACCCAAAAGGCTGAGAAGTTAATTGGTTCAAACACAAATATAGATAGAATGTTAACAATAACAAAATCGCTATCATTACGGTTATTCAATGCTGAACACACAGGGTGAGGAATCTTCTCTTTAGAACCCCCCTACGTGCATCGAATATCAATCTGTCTGTCTGCCGCCTGAGTGCAACCATGGTTTGAATCAGGAGGAAGGATTAGGACCATCTAGGCATCCAGGTAACAATCTGCACGGGGCTTCTATTAATGCACACATCAGGGTGAAAGGATGCAAAGGAGGCCTCAGAGGGCGCAGCATGGAGCACAGTGCTACTCTAGGAACTTTCTGCGGAAAAGAAAACTTTAAAAGCCACATCAAATTGCCTCTTAGGTCTTCAGAGTCCTTCCATGGCCAAGGGCATTGATCAACAACACTTTTGGAATATTGGACTCCCTAATAGGAGTCTCTCTCTCTCTCCCTCCCTCTCTTCCTCTGTCCCTCCCTCCCTCCCTCTCCTCTTCCTTTCTAGCCCCCTCAGAAGAGCTCCAGAAGAATTTGAGGAATCCACTTAGAGTGTGAGAGACCCATTTTCTTAGCTGCACCTGCATGCATTGCTGGCTCTGCGGCTCCCNGCAGGTGAGCAGCCACCTGTGTCCCTTATCAGTCTTCTCCTAGTGTGTGTCCTGTGGCTCCTACCTGCCATCCACCATCCCATCCTCACTCTCTGTGGGATCAGCACAATCAACCTGAGGCGCCAATAGGCCAAGGTTGAACTGCTGTCTCCGCTTTCCTCCAGATGGATCCTGGGAAGCATGTCTGAACTAGTAGAGACATTACTCACATCCTCCCTGAGGACGGGGTTTTGGGGTGGAAGGTATGCTATGCATTTATTTTTTCTTCTGTAAATCCATGACGGTTCCCCATGACAACACAGTATTGGTTTTATGAAACATGAAACTATGCAATTATAGAAAGTGTGCTTGTTGGGCTTCTCCAGGGTGAACTCAGAAACTTGTTGGACAGGGTTGTCCCCCTGCTTGCTGTAAAGGTTACATAAGAAGAGCCTACGTGATGTCTGGTGCTGTTTTACACAAGCCTGCAGAAGGAATACAAATTGTGCACACACACGTTTAGGCTTCTTTATCTAAGTGCCAGCTGGGTGAATCCCATGGAAAGAATGGAGTGGGACAAGAAGAACAGTTTACCATGCACCATCACGTTAGCATTCGCATGCCTGAAGACGTGGGGCTTCCCTGCCGGAGGATCTTCCCTCTCCACTCCCATGACAAAGCTTCTTCTGCCCCTGTCACCTTTGAAGGCTCACCCTGGTATTCACGAATCCTCACTGTGCAGCAGAGACATCTCCGGCTGAGAGCCTCTCCTCGGTTCTAATAAGTGTGGGAACATGTTCCAACCTTGCTGGGCTTCTGGTCCTTCATTTTATTTATGTTTATCTTTTTCTCTGTCTG